>VUQS01037737.1:30564-43153 GCA_015108495.1 Heterochromis multidens
TTTTACAAATGATACATATACTTACTGGTCCTGGTATGGTGTCTACAACAATGCCTGCCAGTAACTGAGATTTTGGTCCTGGGGTCATCTGGTCACCTCTGTGCTGTTCTTTTATCTGAACAAATTATAAGAAGCTCAGCTCAGGACATTACCTGCTATATATGAGAATACCATACATAACTAAAGACATATTCAAATGACAGAATAGCTGTTCCACAGATAAATGAATCTGTTTTATATTCTTAACTGATTAACTGTTTCTTGCCATTTCAGTTTATAAGATGACATAATTTTATGCTTTTCTTTGACATTTACCATAAAAAACGGAATATTTGGGGTTTCAAAATGTCACCTTTCACTGTTTTCTGTAATTTTGTTAAAAAAAAAAAAAGATAACTAGAATAATCAGCAGTTTAAATGATAATGAAGACAATCTGAAAAAAAAACCAAAAACAAAGAACAAGTGATGATAATAAAAAAAAATCTTTGTGTGTCTCTGCTGCCCAGGTTTGTAACATCTGGGGGCAACCTTGTGGAAAATGTGATCATTTTTCAACTGACCCGGTTCCTCTTATCCAAAACCTCAGTGGGATCAGTGTTGAGTGGGACGAACTGGTTAGGGGTTTCAATCTTTATTGGGGTGCCAACGCTGTTGCCTGGCTGTGAAGACTTCATCCACTGAGAGAATTCAAAAAACAAACAAACAAACAAACAGATTTATACTAAGAATTCAAAATATAAAAAACACATTTATAAAATTTGCCACAAGAGGGCAGACTAATACAGATAAAAATGGTACCTCAAAACATGAGCTTCCTCAGTACACCAAAGCAGATAGGATTAAATAATTCAATTTCCTCTTACAGTTTGACAATAAAATCAACACACCATGGTTTTTGTCCTCGGGCTGACGTCCCCGCTGGGTGACTGTTCAGGAACATTGACCTTCAAGTAGCTGTTGGGTGAGTTGAGCCACCGGGTCCTTTCTCTCTGCTGTTTCTGCACCATAAACTTGAAGGGGCTCCGCAGGCCCAACTCACTGTCTTCTGGTGGCACAGCTGACACTGTGGCAGGGATTTCGACGTCGTTCTTAGACCGGGGTTTTTCACGGACAATGGGGTTCCGGTAAGAATGGCCTGTTCTGTATCCCTAGCAGGTCACACAAGGAGAAAATGTTATTACAGCGCACACACACAGAGTTTAACTTAATATTTTGCACTATTCTTCTCTGCTCACACCATGAGCTAAATAAGAAATATTAACCCAAAACCAAAAAGACCCACAATTCAAATGATTCACAGGCCACCCAGGATCCACTTACACAATGCTTTTAAATATTTAAACAACACAATATATACAAACAGCATTTTTGCAGACGCCTCCAGTTTGAGAGGGAGAAGACACAACTTTGGTTTGAAGGAGCGTGTTGTTAACAATACATCAAAGACTGAGAGAGACAACTAGAAAACTAGTGATGGGTCCTTGCAGTATGTAGAAAAGTGTAGTCTGAAGAAAGCAGTATAATGCTACATTAAAAACAATCAAAACTGGCATTTCTGCACAGGCAATTTGACAAGTTTGCCACAAAAAAATAAAATAAAAATCTCCTCTGCATTGGGCTTTGATCGCCACAGTGTGAGCAAGCCATTTTTCACAGAGCTGTTCACTGGAAACTAAAGCACTTTCCAAATGCTTTAAATGTGACTGAAACACAGTAAACAAATAAAATTCAGAGTGTATCAGTCGTAGCATCCATCATCGTAAATTTCCGTATAAACTAAAAGTGCACAAGAACTACCTTAACTATTGCTAACATATAAATGTGACAGAATCTAATATATTGAAAAGGTGAATGGATATGAGGATATTTTTAATGAAGCAGGTACTTTGAAAGGCCAAGACCCAACTCCTCATCCACACACCTAATCTGTTTCACCTTTCCATCTCATTGTTTTGTTTAGAGAAGTAACGTACCCTTCCCTTTTAGCATTTTTTTTAAAAATTGTTTTTAAAACCGTACAATCCCATTTCTAAATCACCTTCTGTCAGGTACCATTCCTTCATCATTAGCTGTGACCTTTAGCGCAACTCAGGTTCTTGTTGTCTTTGTTTTGGAATCATCTCTGACCCCACAGCAATCAAACTCCATCATCTGTCAGGGAAGGTCAGGCGTCCAGTTGCAACGACTGCGCTGGCATTTTCACCTCATGGCATACTCAACAGTCTGGAAGAAAATGCCAAATCCTACTTCCAAATTGAGTACACGGGAGTTATTGCGCTAAGTGGCTGTGTGGTTCGTGTGGCTGCAACTGCCCGCAGCATGGCTCACCATCTGGACGCTATGTTTGAGAGGGTGGGCGATCTATGATCACACAGAGCTAACACAGCTGCAGCCTGTTCCAGCCAGAGCTGTTAGCGGGAAGGGGACTCAAACAGACAGTCTGACATCTTCTGTGTCCACAGAACATGTCAGGGCCTGGGCATTACCAGTGACATTAGAAAAGCAGGGTATACGGTTTCAGACGTGCAGCACAAAGCCCAGCAGAAAGCGATCTGTTCTCACAGTTACTACAACAGGAACCTTAATATTAGGAAATAAAGTCCGCAAATATCATAAAACAATACGGGCCAATTACAAAAAACCATTTACTGATTAGATAAACAAAAAAAAAAAAAAAAATGCATGAAGTTTCATTGTGTCCTCTAATCAGACACTTCCCGAGGAAGCGGGTGAGACAGGAAACTCAAAGCATCATGGGTAAAAGGCACAGGTCAGGGTTCACTCACCAGGTTGTCTAGCATCCTCATAAGAGACTCGAACTCTGCCTCGCCTATTTTCCACTTGACTTCATTGTCTATGACGACCCCGGCAGCGGCCACTCCCTGGGTCACGGGTTTAAACTTCTCCCTGTCCAGGAGAACGAGGTTGTCCACGCCGCCTGAACATCTCAAAGCATTCACCTAAACAAAGGCATTTGTACAATTAAAGTTTCTGTTCTGTTACAATTTTCATTTTGCGCTACAAGCCAAATTATCATTCAGTGCAGTTACTGAGGATTTCATTCATGCATTCATTAAAATGCAGACATTTCAAAACCTACTTGCACTGGGATTAATTCATGAACTTTAAATACTTGCTCTTCTAAGACATCATTTTCATTTAAAACAGTTGATCGCAGAATTATATAATTAAACCAATGTAAGTGAAGTGAACTATGAATGTGTCAAAAACAATGGAATAACCAATACAGCCGGCACACAGCAGAATGATGGAAAAAAAAAACACTCCAAAAGTCTCGCCTGCACAAAGCAACAGGAGTGTTTCAGGAGCACTGCGGGGTTCCACCTGTCTGTAAACAGGGATCTCTAGCACATAGTTGATTCAGGTTTACTCAAGCAAGCCGTATGCTTGATATTAGCTTTGCCTCCATTTCAGGCACTGCTTTGTTTTATGTGTCTGACTCATTTGTAGACAGAGGGGAAAACATTTCAACAAATAAAAGCTGGAAAATAATATCAGTGACTCATACACATAAAACTGACTTATGAAGTGTGAAGTGTGCATAAAGGCCACATCAAAGTTAACCAATTGCTATGATCTGAATGGTGCAATTATACTCCATTACCATGCACAGCTAGGATCAAGAATTAAATTCAAGATTTTTATACCTGGATCTCACAGGCTAGCTGTGAGTGGTACATATAGTGGAAAGTTTCTTCTATTGTTTCTCCCAAAGCCAGAAGCCCATGGTTCCTCAGGATCATCAACTGAAAAACACACACAAACTGCCTGTTGGCTTAACATAATCACAAATCCAGTTCAACTGATGCACATTAGCATATCCTGAATGTGCATTAATGAAAAATACAAAATTTTCACATTTCACATTTTCGGATGTAAAAGCAGTATCCTCCAACTACGATGAAATGTAAGTATTAAAAGCTGAAGTGCTGGTGTCAACACGTGTCCGCTTTGGGGGAAAATGTCTGTGAATTCTTCTTGGGTGAAGGTAAAAGTTAAAGTGGTATTTCTAATATTCTGCCCAACCTTATGTATGGCTATGATTAACAGCATAGTTAGACATTTTTTTTTAAGAATATGTTCATCAGACTTGCACTGTAAAGCTAGATAAAAAGATCAATACCATTCACATACCCATCTGTTCAATACAAGGCTACAGCTAATTAGCATGGCTTAAAATAAAGATTGCAGGCTGGAGACGACAGTAACCTTGTTCTGTCCAACAGTAACAAAATCTCCCTACGAGCACGATTAAAGCTTCTTTTCGCACTTTAAAAAATACTTTTTGTTTTTATAGTCTGTGTGCATGCACATTATGACTAATACATGGTATATCTGCAATATTAGTGATTCATGTGATTTGGTTTGTGTTGTGTTTGTCCCTCCCTTCCTCAACTGTTGTTGGATGCCAGTTTATTTGGGTAATGCATTAACATTTTGTGATATGTGATATGTGATATTTATAAATTGCCTAACCCTAGATGGTGGGTTAAAAAAAATGGCAGTGATATGCAGCACTTTACTTAAACAGTGACCCCCCCCCCCCCCAAAAAAAAAGGTCAGTCACAGAGCTGTAGTTTTCAGCATAGTCTAAATGTATGGGACTGCTACTGAAAAAAAATATGAATGACTAGGCAGGCTTCATGGAAAACCACTTTGGTGGAACAGACTATTTCTTGGCTGGGAGCCCTCGAACAATCTTAGATCAGTCGGTTCAAACAGCCTCTACCCCTTTATGTGTAGTTAGTCATCTCCTTGCATTAATAGCATGCTTAGGTGACAGGCATGACAGTGGTATTGTCTCATCTAACTTTACTCAAAATGTCGGACTAGTTCCTAAATAGGTGTTACTAGTATTATATTTATGTATGTAAATGGGTGAACAAGCTAAACAAAATGCTTAAGACTAGTTGTTGTACAAAAGAAGGTAGGAGGTAATGCACTCCATATCTAAATACACTAAATATGCCAGTGTACTCAGTGATTTACACTTACTAACCAGTGGTACAAATAACCTCAGCACATGTGCATACAGTACAATATAATAAGCCCACTCTGTCCCATGTGAATGTGAGCCTGCCACTAATGGAGTGCCTTAGTTTGACAGTACCTTGGCAGTCGGGCCCAGAGCTTTCTGAAACTCCACCTTTGTCTCTTTATCATCCAGGCTGCCATGGTAACCAAAGCAGCTCACGTCTCCCAGAAGCAAAGCCTCTTGGGAAATTGGCAAGATTCCACATTTCATCGAGGACACCTGTTAGCATGGGATAAAAACAACTAAGAGCGTGACACACCAGTATAAACAGAGGTGCATTTTTTGCTGTCAGGCACAAATAAAATGGTGCACACACATCACGTGCTGTGCATTTTATAGCCAAGCTTCAAAGAAAATTGTAAAAAAAAAAAAATGTCATTACAGACTGTCAGCATTTAAAGTAACTAGACATGCAGGGGGCTGCCTTTATCTCAGCCTTCTTCATGTGACACCAAAGCAAGTATTTAGCAGCAGCTTTTATGCTTTGATTAAAATGAAGCTCATTTAATATTTGCCTGGAGCATACTTACAGCAGCTGTAACTGGGGTGTGTGTATGGATGATGCATCTCACATCAGGGCGCATTGAGTAAATGGCAGAATGGGGAGCAAATCCAAACTGGTCAATGCCCAGATCAGTAGAACCCTGGTCTACAACCTCACCAATAATGTTGACTTTCACCTAAATATTGAAGAAAAAAAAACAAGCTGGCCATTTAGTACTGTCAGCAGTAGTTGTAGATGTAGTACTTAAAAAGAATACACAACTCTGTTCTGCTTTTTCAGGGAGAAATGGTAAACACTAAACCTTAAGGTAATAATTGCCTGCAGCGTGACTGAACCATTAAAGGTAACCTGTGGAGTTTGTCTCTAAACAAGGTTATGTTTACAATTGTTAATTACAAGTACACATTATGTGCATCTTTAAGGCCTACCAGAATGTTTTTTTTCTCTCCTTAAAGGTAAAACCTATTTTTCTAATAGTGTGAACTCCATGACAAGAATATACATAACCTCACACACCTATATGTGTATGCATAAACAACAGAGAACCGCACTTCAAAGATTTACTTCACAGTGTATGTTTGTACCTGTGCATCAAATATTTTTCACATCTTCTCATTTATAATCATCTTTTCATAATCAATCAATCAAAAGATGAACTACTACTGGTTTCTGATTCATTTTAAATGAACTTGACTTCATTTAACATTGGTTTACTTTAAGTAAATCAAGTATAGATCAAATCAGGATCTGAGCTCTTGACAATTTGTCCTTTTATAATGACAACTCTGAAAAACAAAAACTTAAATGATGTTGAGTAATAGAGAGAAACTAAGGGTTTTTGAGTGCTTCTGCTGTCAAAAAGTGAGAAACCTGTAAGATCTCAGTATGAAAGAGGGCTAGCGGACTTAGAAAAGTAGTATGTATTACAACGAGGTGACTGATAATAATGTAAGATTTACAGGTGACTGACCATTTCCAGTCATAACATAGCACAAACATTGTAGGAGCCACGTATGAATTTCACATATAAATTTTATGCTGTTCTTCACTGTGATTTCTGATGGTGATGTTTAAAGTGTTTGTGTATTTGGTTAAACTCATTTTGTAATAATTTTATGGTTGGTCACATGATTGGAGTGGCACTGATTACTAATATTAGGCACCTGTTCACCCGGTGTCAGCTGGAGGAGGAGGGAAGGTGAGAGATGGGTGGCTGTATTTTTTGTCAGTTTTTTTGTGATTGCTGAGTTTTGGATTATTTTGTGCACTTTACATTAAGTTGGTTTCCCTTTTTCTTTTTTTCCCTACATGAATGACTATTAAAAATAGTTTTTCTATCTCAGCGAATCATTATTCTCGGAGAACGCATCACACAAGGATTCAGGCCCAGTCTCTGCCTCTCAGTGGCGGAGGCCCGTCACTGTGAGTGAAGACACAAGGTTCACCAAAATAAACTGCGGTTGGACCTAATCAGACACTTAAATCATCTTCACCCAGCTGAACATGGACATTTTAAAGAAGCTAACAAAGGCAAATTGGCTGAAGCTATTCAGAGCTAAGAGCCTGCCACAGCCAGCAGCCCCAGTATGAGCCTCGGCATGAGCAAATGATCAAAGCAGTCCTGAGGAAAATTATGGAGATGAGTGATAAAGAAAAGGGTCTATATCCTGTTTTCTGGTGACATTATAAACATACTGGAAATGATGTAAGTATCTGACATTTGTTTTGTTATATGAAGGTACTGCACCTGATTTTCTTTAGTAGGTAAAATATATATATGGTTAAGGTGGGTGGGTGTCATTTTCAGTTAATTATTTGTACCTCTTTCCAGTAGCAAAGGCACTTTATTTTCAGTTTTTCAGTGAGAGAAGATCCTGTAACTTAGTACAGTTTGGGGGAAATTGTAAAGTTTAATAATTTCTTTTATTATGAAAATTATATTTTGCATTGAAGAGAAGTTGACTTTTGTTTGTATGTGCTGTCAGTTATAGTTCTTAGAAAGAAAATCAAAATCAGCAGACATAGGTATTGACAGGTAACACACCAAAGAAATTGCAGTTGGCCTAGTATTAAAACTATTATATTCACAATTAAAAATAACACACTCAACCATTGTCCTTACCAAATTTGCTGCCGTCACCTCAGCAAAAGAAAGACCTCGTGGACTGATGAGAATGTGATCCTGCTCTTTACTGACACGTACCTATGACAAAATGAACACATGAGTAAACTGAAAAACTTACTGTATCCAAGCAGCAATAAAATGAACAGCAACCTTTCTAAAATGGGAGAGAGCTCAAAGATCAGTTCTGGTTGTTTCTGCATCACCTGTAGCTTACAGGTGGTAACAACAAATGCGATTTAATGTCATAGGTCACACCATTATGGAGGCAACGAAACAAACTAATGTCATCATTTTGATTTTATGTTGCACATGGCATCACTGTGCAAACAGGAGGAGCTGATAACTGCTTAAAAGTAGAAAGTGTGCAGCCACAGAACCATAGAGGCATAGAGCCTTGAAACTGCATTCTTTATAATGGCCAGCAGGGGGTGACTCCTCTGGTTCCAAAAAGAAATGTGATCGTTTAGAAGTCTGTAAGAAAAACTGCCCTGTTTCTCTCTTGATCCATGACCTCAATAAAGACTTTAAAAATTTGTTAATGGTTTCAATCGCTAGTTTTAGGCCTTATTTAATTCAGCATGATGTTCATTTTGTGAATTAATAATTTTTAAAATTTGTAATTTATAGAATTTCTAAATCATGTCCTTGGGCTTCAGAAAAAAATCAAGATGACAGTGGCTTAAAGGCCAAACCTGAGGCTTCAAAACAGGAGTCCCCAAAACAATGGCTAAGCCTAGTAAGCTCACTGACTAAGGACTCAGTCACACAGGCCTAAATACAAATCGGTGACCCCCTGGCGACCTCTGATCACTAGGTAAAAATGTGTATTCCTCAACTGGTCGGCAAGTGGTCGCTGCTGTTGCCAGGTGAAATCAGTTGCAAAGACGGTGCTGCATCATTGCATTTATCACACTTTTCAGTTTCACTACTGCTAGCTGTGTGGTTGGTGAGTGTTTGCAGACAAGTAGCGTCTACCATGCAAACGACAGGTGACCGTGGCAACCTGCTAGAGACCAAAGCAATCACAAGGAGGTTTTCGGTGTAGCACTATACAACTCTTTGCAACCAATTTCACCTACCTACTGCCAGCAACCACTTGCCCGCCGGTCTGTGACTGGGGCTTTAAAGATTGCATATCCTGTGCCTACCCTTTAAGAGACATTAGCTGATGTAAAATATTTGAGACTGCATTTTTAAACATTTGTTAGGGTCAAAAAACAGTAAAACAATGCTGCTGCCATGGGGAACCAAATCTCTACATTTACAAAGTTATTTTAAAGAGGGGTTAGCAACTTGTAAGAGAAGGAAGACCCATTTTCCCAAGTCAAGGGTAAAGAAACTATGAACCACAGATAAAAGCTTTCTTTACTCAGAAAAATTCAAAAATCGGTTTGCGAGTTGCTAAGTGTCTTTCTAGCCTTTGTCTTTGGGGAATATCAGAACTTTACATTTTGATTTTGTCTAAGGTGTACATCAGATGTATGATTGTGAATTCTTGCTCAGGGAAACTCTTCATATTCACAAACCTTACTTTTCTATGCTATAAATAATATATGGGATCTGAAAATAAAGTGGTATCCCCCTTTAAGCCTTCCAGGAGCAAGAGAACAAGAAGCACACATAAAGAGAAACAAACCTTGTGCTGCATACATAAGCAGGTGTGCACTGGAGCGTGATTGTGAAGTTGTACTCACAGTAATGTAGGAGCTTGTAAAGCGAGCCCAGCTGAAGAGGTCAACAAGCCTGTAGAGGCTGGCCAGCTTGCAGCGACTCTGTTTCTCCCCTTTGGCAAAGGAGGGAGACTCTGTGCCATACAAGTCATTGACTGGGGTCACCATCCCAATGCCTGCCACAACACATAACGTCATCAGTACATTGCAGTGCATCCAAAACATGTGCAAGAATGTTTACATGATTTGTTTCCACAGTATGTAAAGTGAAACATCCTGGGGAACATGAGTCTCCACAGCTGAAGAATGAAAAAGGCCCTTCTCAGAATTCCCAAAGTGTAACTGAGGGTATTTTTGGGTTGTAATACCATATAAGGGCATTAATGATACAGGGCCTTAACTTTTATAGCCACTTTAGCTTTTTAAAGGAGCGGGTCTGCCTCAACAACTTCAAAGCATGTTCCTACATTTTCCAAACATTTACAGTTTTGATCATTAAACTTTCAACAACTATAACTTCCCAGTGTCAGCTCTGTGACCTCCCCCCGAAACATAAGGGAAAAAGGTCAGGCCAATATAATGAACACTGCAAACTGCTATAATTGATTACTCAGACTGGTCATGAGAGCTACTTCATAAAAACACTATTGAGCATTTTCTGCTGTTTCAGGGTTGTTGAGTGTCACAGGAGTTGGGGAATTCAGCCTCCAACAATGAAGATATTCAGTCTGCATGATGCACACCGACACAGGATACACGTTGAATGACAAACAGGCCAAAAGGGACATAGATGGAAACATTCACACTCGCACACACACACAAGCACACACACACACATACACACACACAAGCACACACAGCCACTCACTGATGGGCGAAGTCAAGGGGCCAGCCCCTCCCATGGAGCTGGCCATGACCAGGTCAGCAATCTGTCTCAGAGCCATGAGACCTGTAGGGTTGTTGCCCTTTGTCAGCTGGTCCTGAATCAGGCCTTCTAACTCATCTTTAAACACCTGTAAACAAAACCAAAAAAGGCTTTCTTATAGTAGGAAAGGAGGCACAAACACCACTCTAAAACCTAGAAACTCATATACATGCAGCCTAACTTGGCCCTAATTCCAACACCTTCACAGGATGTGTCAGGAAGCACAGCAAGCTTTCAGATGCTCCTTATTACAACTATACACAAATCACCAGACCACTAAAAAAAGCTCTTTGTATGGGTGTGTGAAAAGGGGGTTCATTAGACGCAGGGGGTGGCATTAAACCTGACCATCAATTTTTGCATCAAGAATAGCCTGTGAATCTTGAAATGGCATCATTTTCTCCTGAGCTGCAGCTAAGCTCAGGCATTCTGCTTCATCCGACCACGGTTCCCATGGTGATGAGATGAGCTCCACTTGTTTGGTAGGTTATGCAATCACAGATGAGTGTGGGCTCGTCTTATTTCCATGCACTTCATTGGTGTGTACTTATTTCACCTCCTTGTACTTATACTGACTGTATGCTGTCTTCTTCATTTTTCATTTACTCTATACTTTATCTATATTTTACTGAAGTAATATTGTGTATTATACTCACTCATGTTTATATTATTCTGTCCATCCCTCTTATGTCAATGAGAGTAGACCAAATAATAGGAACAGATCTCTAAATGATGCAAATTATGTCCTAGGATGAATCTCTACAAGATTCAACATCATAATTTAGGCAGTTATTGCAATGCTTTCTTATTATTAGCGTAACTGAGGTGTACTTAATAAACTGGCATAAGGTGAAGGACAACAAGAAGTGCCACAAATCGGACTTTAAGGAAAGTAGTGAAAAATGCCTCCTGGTCTAGTTTAAAAATGAGTCATTAATACACAGAAAGAGAAGCAGATTAACATCAACCCCCTTAGTAATGTAATAATAATAATAATAACAATAAGAAGAAGTCTGGACAGTAACAATGGTAGAACTGTTTACAGATAAAAATCTGTAAGCTAAAGCTAAATCCACATAAAAACACAGTGCAGTATATTAAACGATGTGCACATAAACAAGTAAAAAATACATGCACTACAATCAGTGATGAGTAAAGGGTAGAGTATATCTCTCTGGGGTTTAAAGCGCTGTTTATTACTCATGCACAGTGAAAGCTTGTGTGTAGGAGGGTATTTGTATGAAGCTGCTGGCTACATACTGGACTCTGCAGAATCTGGGTGACCCTCTTCTTCTGCTCCATCATGTTAAAGTCCTGCCTCAGGTCCGGTGACATGTTCTTGCTACGTAGGTACTCAGGGTCACTCTCATCTACGCGGTCAAAGTAGCGCTCCTTGGAGTCATTGCTGGACAGGGATAGGGTCAGAGACCCCACCGTCTGCCTCACATCCACCAAACTCATGTCTTCAGTGCAAGACCTCCCACTCTTTCTCTGGAAGAGAGGAGAAAACATCGCAGCTCATTTCGCATTCAGGCTGTCAAGGCAACTGATGTTGTTTTAACAGAAAAGATGCTGTATGGGTGCAACAGTGACTAATGTAATTACAGAGAAGGAGATAAAAGAGAGGTGATTATTGTTATGTGATTGGCGCTGCTTTGAAAGGACAAAGCTGGTGCTGTGCAAAAATGACGAGTTAGTCACAGCTACTGTGAATATAATAGTGTTTTTTTTTTTTTGTATTGCAATCAGTACATTTTACTTACTTTTCCCCACAAACACTCACAGAGCCAACAAGTTTTTGTCTCTATCATGTGTCAGCTATGTACTATGTTTACTCAGAGAACATTACATTAGTAACACTTGGTCACAATTATTGTTAATAGATTATAAATTGATAGTTTATTAAACTTTAATAGTTATTTTAATGTTACCAAAGTATTAAATAACGTCTACTAATGGTTAGTAATGTTATTTATGTCAACTGGTCATTAGTTTGCATAATAAAAACAATTACCTAATGAATTATGTATTTTATGTTGTATCATAACTGTAACAATTACATTCTAAATCACTTTAGCAGAGTATTGATGCACACATAGTATTTTATATACTATAATATGTACTTATTAATACCTGCCAGATGTTACTGTTATTTTGGTGCCATTAATCATGTAGTCCCATCTTTTTCTTATGTTATCCCACCCTAATTCTTTGTGGTGCAGTCCTGCAAGTCCACTTTGACTTTTTTGTTCATAAATGCATTTAAATCAAAGTTTAAAAAAAAAAAAAAAAAATAAATTATATCAA
>VUQS01037737.1:43173-88404 GCA_015108495.1 Heterochromis multidens
GCCCCCTTTTATTTTTTTTTTAAAAAAAAAATTTAAAAAAAAGTTTAAAAAAAAAAAAAAAAAAATCAACTACTGACCACCCATTTAACATTAATGGAGGGGAAAAGTGTATTAATGCATTACAAAACACTTACTAACCAGTAACTGATGATTACTTCTTTTTATAAGTCAGTTACAACATCTTAATAGTCAAATGAAAGCAACTCACTCATTTATAGAAGCACTACACAGTACTTACCAAAGTTTTATAAATATTAGTTTAAACTTTACAGTAACAGCTAAATAATTCTTACAGATGGTTTACAAACCAGTAATTCACAATTAGATAAACATTACTAAACATTGTTTCATTGTTTGCTAACAGTAACTTCAGTTTATTTAACCATCAAGCTATTACAAAGTGTTACTCTCACAGTACTATTCTAGCTATCAGCTCATCTTCACATTGACATTATCACGTTCAACAAAGACATGTTTTGGCCATTATTCAACACCATATCTAAGGAACAGAAGACATTATGGCATTTGGTTGATACTAAATTGGTGAAACTATTTTGGATTCTTTCAGAGTCTTCACAACAAATGTTGTATAAGTCTGGACAGACATGGATATGAACTGCAGCCTTACTGGTTGGCAGACGGATACAACGGCGAGGCAGTATTTCCAGTTTTCTGTTATTTAATGGGCTTTAGCACCAAACTTCAACATCTCCTTCCTCTCTACACAGACTGAGGCCAATTTATACACTGTGAGAAGAAAGTAGAAACAACTTCCACTCTTCTGTTCATCAAGAAGCTATAAAGCATGGCCAACAGTAGAGCCAGGCATGAAGTACTTAGGCGGTTGCCTAGGGTACATAATATCAGGAGGGAAATGGCACGCCACACTTTTTTTTCTTTTCTTTTTTTGTAAATCATGCTTAGAGCAACAAGTTTAGAAACAGAAACAGCCTTTTAACTGCAATAACACAAACTCCATCCCCTGAACTGTTGACAAGATGATGGAATAAACACTGCCTGCCATCATGAGGTAACCATCCATTTAACCAATGCATGATAGCATGCCTAGAATCCATACTGCCCAAACTAATCTCATGCCAAATTAGAGAAAGCCTCAAAGCCCCTTGTTTATGAAAATAATGATACTGTGGGTAAACAGGCTTTTTTGTCCACAGGACAAAACCTGAATGATAGGAATTGTCCAGATTTCAGAACTAGAAACAATCTACATGCTTACATTTTCAAAGTTATGCACACAGACTTGTCTTTAAGAAGTTGTTGAGACTCACCAATAATCTCAGTTTGACAAAACATAAACAGGAGCTGAAGTTGTGTTTGTCTTTCCTCTGAGTTTATTAAGTTTCATAGGGTTACCTACAGCATCTGCTTGTGTCCCCACAGGCAGAAAGTTGCAGGCAATTGCACCATAGTGGTATCTTTGTTAATTTAAAAGACACACAAATAACAAAATAAATCTGTGCTTTTCTTCACCTCAAACAAGTGAGGTGTCACACAGAGAGCCCCGGCTTTACTGTTCAATCAACTGTTGACAGCTGCCTTCAGGATATTTTTTATTTTACTTGTCCTCAAGTCAAAAAAATTTAAACTGTTTAATTTATTTATTTTTTGTCATACTGTCATATATCTGCCTAAATTTAAGTCATCATTACTGTGTAAACAGATATTTCCCATAACTACACAGGATGCAACTTTTTCATTAACAAAGTAACTAACAAAACATGACAAGAGATAGCCCTGTAGTATACAGATTCATTACACAGGAACCAATTTTTTTGAGTAATTTTAGAATCACAAATGTACTAATTAAACATTTTTGTAAAAACAGGCAGCAGATTTAAGCTGATAATTAATTCATTGTTTGCTGTAATATTATGTTGTGGGACAGAAGTGAACTCACACGTTGCCACCTCTTCTTCTGCTCTAATAAAGAGCCAGGTCACCCAAAACACTTTTTTTTTTCTCTCAAAGAGCTATGGCAGGAAGGGGGGCACCAAATCCTAATCAGGTTTGGGGACCTTTAAAGACTAGAGCCGGCCCTGGTTGCCTCATGCAAATTAGGTATTTTGAAAAGCAGTTTGCGCCTTTGATGCTGCAGTGTTACCTGGTGTGGGGGTGGAGGGAGATACAGGAGATACAGCTAGAACTACTTTACATTAGGCCGGGAAATGCAACAGTTTCACTCCACTAAAGCAGAAATAACACTCTCACAGCTGTTTTCATGGCAGCCTGTAATCAACCACTCGATGGATGGCATCAAATTACAACTTTTAACCATTAATGCTACGAAAAGTAATGGAAAAGGGATGCATTAGCCGAAGCTAGAGGTACGAGCTGAAGAAAAAAATCAAAGCGAGCACATGAACCCAAAAGTAAAACTGTTACTGTAACTTGAAAATTACCTGAAACAAAGTACTCCTAACTACCTCCGGGCGACGTGATGTCGAATGTCTCCGACAGAGGCTCCTGAAACGTGGATAAAGGTGAGCCACACGGATATTATTCCCAGTTCGGATACATGGTTTTTGGGGGAAACAAGCTTGCAGGGCACAACTTGTGCTGCTACAGTATCCAGACGAAGCAGGCTGCCCGCTGCGGGTAAGTAGTGAGTTGAAGAGTGAAGATTGGCTGCATGGAGGAGGGTGTGGGTGTGTTGGTGTGGGAAAGAGGAAAAGTGACCATGTGACTTCACTTATCCACCCACTAGAGCGTTTGTATTGAGCGGGACAAAAGCATGGCCACTCAGAGCTTAGTTCTTCACAACCATACTGTAGCTTTCCTGTAATATTCCTTAATAAACCTTATTCCTAAAATCCCCCAGGGAACATCTTACAGGCTTGCAAGAGTTTTTGGTGATGATTTGAAGCAAAGTTTGTGTGTGTGTGTGTGTGTTAAATTACTCTTTTCTCCTGCTCTCTGTCTCTGTGTGTGATTCATTAACTCCTGCCACTTCATATCATAAATAACCGAGACTCCTGTGATCCCACTGCAGCTCAGAAGAGGTTTACATCAAAGCTGTATGCCTCAATCATACAGAAACAGAATACTTCAAAGCCAGAATAAGTGCTCCCCCAAAAATGTTTTCCACAATATAGCATATTTGCTTACAGAAAGCAAAGAACAAGATGTCTCAAAGAGGAAAGACTATAATAATTTTCATTATTTTATTCACATCACACTTACTTTGCCCAAATTCACAAGCGCAGCATGCCCACCTTACTTGTAAAGTAAAAAAGACCATCACTTAATGTGCTGGCTGCGCTTGCAAATCATATTTTTAGAATGCCGACATTATTGTGCAAGGTTGTTTCAGACACCCACCGGCATGCTGCTTTTCTTCAAGTGAAATAAGCTAGTTCTCTCAACCGATAAAAGAAATAAGATCAAAGTTAAACTGAATGTAAGGCTGTGCAGATTTGCGTTAAAAAGAGCAGCCAGCTCTCCACTCTTTTCTGCCTTGCTGGTCAGCCTCTACAGAGACAAGTGTAGCAATATTCAAATGCAGTACTTGTTAAATGAATGCAACTCTGGAATTTCCAATTTTCTCAGGACTGCTTCCATCCCAATATGCCCACAGACATATTACCTCTTTTATTCATGCGCAATCGGACACACTCACACCAAAATCTAGATTTGAGATGTAAGAGAGAGAAGGATTGGATCACTGACTGACACAACAATTGCAGGAAACAGAGTGGAGTCTTGAAGGCAGGGCAGATATGTGGACATATGGGTTGACGTAATGAAAAGCAGAACTTTCTCACTCTGGAGCAGCGTGACCTCCTCAAACTCCCCTCACCACCCACCCGAAACCCTGCCTCCCTGTTTCTGGCAGAGTTCCCACCAGAAACCACATGCAAGCCTAAATGTCTGCACACAACATCCTCCCACCTTCCAAGCACCACATTCTTGCTGACTATTTAAACTTTTCAGTGAGGCCAGTCTATCTTGAAAGCAGTTCACCAAATGTCAGATGTTATTACTTGACGTCTCATTCATACAGATTACTGCTGAGGTTATTGATGTCCACTACTGAAATTACACCTTTTTCTCGTCACAAATCAGTTACTCTGCTGCACATAACATCCAAATCAGACACGCAAATGCTCCCTGTATAAATCAAATGAAATCATGTAGCCTACAGTACAGTAAAACTCAGGGAAATAATCATATAATTCTTTATGAAATTATTCAAAGCGATGCAACCTTAAAAAATATAAATAGTGATACAGTTCTTGAAATCAATATAAAAAAGGCATCTACTGAGGAGCAATTCAGCAAGCAAAGTGCCTGAAATGCTGCTGTTAGAAATAATGATAGTCAGACCTGTCCTACCCTGATGCATTTAATGCCGCAAAACTGTGATTCTTACAGCCATTCTTGTAGAAGATTCTCATGCGATTTACATAGTCAAAGTTGGTTGATAATCACAAACTGTGCAGTGAAAAGTGAAAAACAAAAGACAACTCAGAAAGTAAAGCAAACACAGCAACCTTCATTTCAGAGTGAACAATAAACTCAAGAAAAACTGCAAAGCATGACAAGAAAAAGTCACAGCTGACTTTCTTTTATAAAGGCTTAGAGAAGAATAGGCGAAAGCTTTCAGGGTGTCGCGCTAGATGAGGGACCAGCGTGTGAACTGAAGTAAATCCAAAGTAAAACCTGAGAGACATAAGCACAAAGAATAGTGATCAGTGTCATGTCATGGTTGAACTTAAGAAAGATATTGTGGAAGGCAGAGCATGTTGGGATGCTTGCAGCCGCCTTTTGACCTGTGGATTTATCTTTTATCTCTGCTATTGATGGGTTTAATTGGGGGTTATGATCACACCAGCGCTGGTGCTTTATCTCTTTTCTCTAGAGGGAAAAGCCTGACAGAGGGATCTCTGTTCTTTAACAGGTACGTAACACAGCCTGCAGATTGTTCAGTATAGGGAATAGTGCATCACATAAAGCTGTGGTTTAAATAGTCCCCTATAGATGACAGAAAAGGTAAGAAACTACTTATTACACAGTAAAGAACTATTTCTGCTGCTGTTGTTAATGTGCTATTGCTATTGTGAAATTGTTTATGTAGTTTGAATATTGAGTGTTTGTGCTTGCAAGCAATTATTCCTACCAAATTCATCAACGGAAGACAAGATTACAGCAATTCATCACTCACTGCCTGTTTGATGATTAATAAATGACCATTATGTTGATTGGAAATTTAATATTGCATGTCTGTAAAGCTCTTCGAAACAAAGGAAGATCAAGATAAGGTAAAGATATCTTGAGTTTCTGTATATCAAGCTCCAAAAATACGAGATAATACATTTCCCACAATGCAACAGTTGTGCTATTTTTTTAGAGCATTTATTCCTTATTTTTTCACATCATCATCAGTGTTTGTTTCCTTACCAGTCAGATACTGCTAGTATTTAGCACTGAACATTATCATGATGATTATTTCGAGAGAGAAAAAAAAATGACAACTTTGTTTCAGGTCCTTGCAAGCATGGTTGCCTTGGTAACCAATGCTTGTGCTGTCTGAGGCAAAATTAGTAAGAGAAAGAGAGAATGGGTGCCAGATAACATGCACTTTTGCAGACAAGAGGATTTTATCTGCACATGGCATTAAAAAGAAAGAGGAGAACTCCACCAGAACTCTACCATTTCACAGAAATACACTGAGTAGAATTTATTGTCTCATAAATATAACCCTGATTACCCTGCCTGCAATGACTGATTGATCTTTGTAATTAATGCTTTTGGTTTCTCTTTTAACCAAAAGCATTCTGTGTTGATTACCTTGAAGACTTAAATCATAGCTGTTTCACCTCCGAGTTTCAGACATGTTTGAAATATTGGTCTTTTTCAGTACTTTTTCAGTGCACTCAGTCAGCCAGATATCAGATTCTGTGAGGCAAAAAATCTCCATCAGGTATTCATCAATGACAGATATGACATTAAGTCAGATACAGCATGAAAAGGACAAGCTGGGGCGAGGTTGCCAAGTGGCTTACAGATGCACAACAACTACAGGCAGCCTAAAGCAGCTCAAATACCACACCTTCTTTGAGATTTGCCAACTTGATGCATAGAAGGGTATCAGCTGAGCTATGAGCTGATATGGGCTGGCATTGAGATCAGTTAATCTGCAGGAGTGGCAACTGAGCTTGACTTTGTGGTCTTCCTGAACTAACTCTGAGCTCCATCCATCCATTTTTCATTTGCTTATCCAATTCAGGGTTGCAGGGAGGCTGGAGCCTATCCCAGCTGTCATAGGGCAAAAGGTGGAGTACAACCTGAACAGGTTGACAGAAAAATATCTGGCCCTCTGCACTCTATTTAATTCACATTTTTCAAGTTAAGAGACTCGTCAGAACCTTATTTATGTGAATGACTTCTTTAAATGGTCAACTTCTAAAATATATTTTAAGGTTATTGACCTCAGAGGGGTCAAACTGAAGTTCCCAAAAGGAAATGAGAACATCCCTACTGACGTTTTTCCCTGAACTTGGACACAGTTTTGGAGAGGAAAGTTTTTGTATTTTTTGCTACAAAACAATGCCATTGTTTTGGTAACTTCACATAAAAATATATCACTCCACGTCTTACTAAAAATGGCTGCGCTACTCCCCCTCAGCAGGGTGGGTGGCAACAACAGAGCACACTTTGAACCTGAAACAATTTACATTGTTACAGTTGGATCGGTGCCTTCGCGGCATTTACGTGTAGAACCGCATCAGCACACACATGCATGTGATCACACACTCGCGGAGACACACACACATTGCAACTGTATGGAAACAGACAGACTTTGTTTACCTAAGTGGAAAAGCTGGCTGTAGTCCCTATTGTGGTTGTCTTTGGACGGCCTCCATGTTGGAGATCTAGAGGTTTGTGTGTGGTTCACTTTAATTGAGGCTGAGGTGGTGGTCTGGCTAACAAATCCTTGTATGTTGTCACGTTCAAATCACAACTATGAAAAAATGAAGTGGTAATGTGGTAAGATTTCCATAAACCTCTCACATTTGTGCAAAAACCTGACATGTACTATAAACTGAAAAAGTATCCGCATGCAGTGCAGTAAAAGCCATTTATTATCAAATTAATTTAGCAAGGAGATGATGACAGCATAAAACTTAATCTAACGTAAAAAGTCATAAAATGAAAACTGTGTCTAAGTGTAAACTGTAACAAGAACAATTGATTGCATGGTTGATAGGGTTTGGGTCACGACCTGTGTTTGGGTTTTATGGTCGTCTATAACTCACATCACCAGGCACACACATTATGAAATCCTGTGCTACCCTAGCTCCACATCTAAAGTCAACAAATGCTTGTTCGGAGTAATGTTTCTAGAGAGTGATGCTAATTGAAAACAGCTGTTTGAAGCCTCTGCAGCTGGAGTTAACCATACTGCTGCAAACAGGCCAGTTAGGCAGTGACAATTGACTACAATGTTAAATCTAGAAAATGCAGTAAATATAGATGTAACCCAGTCTTTCTGTAAAAAACAGAGACTCCGAAATTATTTACAGGTTTGCTGTATCGTTAGTTGAAATTTGATATGGTGTTTACAAAGAAATCATTCCACAGAGAATCATGTATCACAATTTGTTGCTGTAAGAAATCCCATTCTCGTGGGCCATAAAGTGTCCTTTATCTGTTATCAGTGTAATAAAAAATACACTTTCCTTTCCAAAAAGCTTCAAACCCTGCATATCAAAAAAATTTCACCCTGACATGTAATTTATTTGCTTTGATCTTAGCAAATGCCTGCTCCCATGAATAAATAGGTAAAAAAAGAAAAAAGAACACAACTTACATTGATGGCTTTTTCTACACTTATCCTGCAGGAGAATTCTTCACGTTTTATTTCAAACTCCCACGATTCCAGCCGTTGTTGGAGAGCTGTTTACATTATCACTTTGAAGAAGGTCATCTGGTTTCCCAGAAGAGAGGAAACTGCTGCTTTGCCTCTGATCTCCTAAACTCCCTCGGCTCCTCTTGTCACAGCGGCTGTCTATTCTCAAAAGAAATGAAGAAAACTTGACCAAGTATTTTGATGGGACTGGCCTGGACTGAAAAAATGGGAGGGACAAGCTTCCACCCCGACATATATATTATACTGGCTAGTTTCTCTGAATTACATATGATTTACTTGATTAATTTTGTAAAAGGCTTTTCATCAAGTAGGAATTACATGCTGCGTTTGTACCTAACCATAAATGGAGAAAAACTGCAGCAATCTCCTGCCAGGCATATTTTTCCTCTGCATATTGAGTGTGCCTCATGTTCTAAATTTTGCTTTCGAGGAGGGCATTGCACACAGTGAATTCTTGCCTGCATGCTTTCACCTCCTCCCACATACTCTCTCACAGTGAGTGAGTAGGATGTGTTGCTCTCCCTCTGTACTGCACCACCACCTGAATACATCAGGCATTTGAAGAGTGTATTCTATCGCTGTGAAGAAGGTAGAAATGCAAGGTAATTATAAGCTGTAGACTGCAAATAACCATTTTGACTGAGCAACAAATGCACCATGATGGCAGATGATCAAACAGATGATCAAACAGTGTATGTGGTAGACAGCCTGTGATCAGTGGGTCTGGGTACAGTTTATCTTATAAAAATGATAAGAACACTAGAAACCCATCAAGAAACACAAACAGCGTGAAATATGTTAACTTGATGTGCAGATTCCATTTCATAGTATGTCAACAATCCTCTGCTGTGATAGCAATAACATGGCATCTATAATTTTTACACTCCCAATAAACATAGATATGATCTCCCCTATGAAATTCCAGATGTTTTGGAAGAGGAACCAAGAGGAAACTGTCCGCTTTTTATTTTATTTGATTTGGCATCAGCTGATGAGTTAAATTTAGATGTTTCTCTTTCCCACCCACTACGCTGCTGTTGTTGTTTTTGCGCAGGCTGATAAAACATTAATTTCCTGAGCTTTCTGCAATTGCTGAGCCACACCCACAGGACGGCCCCAGTCAAAGAGCGCACGGTGGGAGGTCAAAGGTCACAGTCGGATGAAGTAAGCAAGTTATTAAAATAAACATCCATATTGTGCGGCTCAGAAACTTCCTTCAGAACAGTTATTGATTTTCTTTCCTACCTGCACATGCACATAGACACACACTCAGAGACACACTGAAAGAGAGAGAGAGAGAAGGAGGCCTTAGAAAGTTTTTAAAATGATTCCATGTGTGATAAATCTTGTCAAGTAATATCACTACACTACACTGCCATCTAGTGAAGACTTGGCAAACATAATGACAGTAAAATACGTCACCTCTCCTCCACTGTTTCCTCCTGACACATGGTATATCTCTTTCTCTTGCTCTCTTTTTTTTGTACATGTTAAACCAGCTATCTGGAAAATCAAGAAAACAAGAAACTCGGAGCAGTGAAAGGAAAAAAACATCACTCTGTAGCTGGTATCTCTGGGCTGTGAGGTTTGTGCTTCAGATTTGGGCAAAACATTCCTCAGCTTGTTGAACAGTGTTTGTGTTGTTGGCTTGCTTGGGAAATTGCAACCAATTTTTAAAAAAATGTAAGTTATTAAAAAAATTCAATTTACGGGATTATTCTGCTTGAATTTAGCAGATGAAAAAGGAGGCTGGAAATTATTTTTAAAAATGTAGTACATCAGTAACAATAGGGCATTAAATTGTTTTCCTAGAAGCTTTTTCTTGCAGCAACCTTTAACTGAATGCCAGATTCATGAGTATTTCAGCATAAACACGACTTCAGTATTTGAAGGATCGTCTTCAGGTCACAAAAAGAAAGTGGTGACATGATCACAAAAATTGGCTAGAAGAGGAAGTCATGCAGCATGCAAAGGTACATGTCAGGTATGTTGATGTAACAAAAATGACAAAAACAA
The DNA here is from genome assembly GCA_015108495.1 of Heterochromis multidens. Classification (NCBI taxonomy): domain Eukaryota; kingdom Metazoa; phylum Chordata; class Actinopteri; order Cichliformes; family Cichlidae; genus Heterochromis; species Heterochromis multidens. The sequence goes on from VUQS01037737.1 coordinate 53,081, forward strand.
AAACAGTGAGTTTTCATCTCCCATAGACACTGAAGTGCCTGAATGTAATTATTGAGCTAGAAGTTTAAATCAGTTTCCAGTTAAGATGGTGTAAAGCTGAATCCAAATGCTTTAAATGGAAAGAAGAGTAATGCACTGAGATATCATTACTGGCAAAATGCAATGTGCTGCATTACTAAAACTAAAGAAAGGAAAGAGGAGTTAAAAGACCAGTGTAAGTCAGGATTTTTCAGGAAATTCTTTACAGAGGAAAATATTTGTACTCATGACTCTGACTTGTCAGAAACACTGGCAAACCGAAACATCACCTTGAAATATGTTGCCAATCACACATAACTTTGAACTTTGAAAAACTGATATGTGTAGCACATCACCTTTATCTAGCAGTGAATGGATGATCATCTGATGGCAGTGGCAGGGAAAGTCTGGGACAAATGAGCTGCTTGGTGTCAAGAGAAAAATAAAACATCAAAGATGAGAGTTCTGGTTGTTTCCTAAGCTTTCAGTTTGGCAACAACATGAGTGTGCACCACCAGTGTTTGACTCAGCTGCTGTTACTTATCACAGAGCCCAACAGTTTGGAAATAAATCAAAGCTTCTCTCTTGGGGCTACGGAGTTATGGGTCTTTGTATTCAAGAGTCTTTGCAGTGTGCCATTCTGCGCTCTAGTTGAGTCGAGCACTCGCCACAAAGTTTGCTTTGGTAATTTACATCAATAGCTCCTTAGATGGAAACACAGACAGGATAAAAATGTTAAGCAGACTCCACCGTATTGATTGGGTGGACCCGATCCTTGCTCTCTGAACCTCCTAACCAGAGCTCAGTGCCTGCCTGGCTCACCACAGAGGCAAAGAAGAATGGCTCTGATTTAAAAGGCAAAGCCCCAGCTGGGGCTTCACTTTATGTTGGAAGAAGGACAGGGTGCTGTCAGACCAGATTCCCAAGTACTTGAAGAAGCTGTCTCAGGCACAAAGCAATTAACTGTTGCTGTGGTTGTGATGGAGCCAACTGGGATGTGCTGCTTCCTTAATTATAGATGGATTTTATTCTTTATTGATATTATCATAACTGGTGGCACAATGCTCGTCCTCGTTTTTGCTGCTTCTTTCATGATTATCCTAAAAAATATTTGGAAAAAAAATCTGTTTCAGTCACTTCTATAATGGGATTCATTACCTTTGTACTCAGGTAATTTGCCTGAGAATGGATAGGCCTATTACATTAATATGTGTATAATGGTAGAGGATCCACTCCTAAAATGACCCAAAGTAGTCTATAAGCTGTTCAGTATATAGAGTTATTTCCTTCCACAGCGCCATAATAAAGACAATGCTGTTTCCATTCGTTAAACAATTATGTCTCAGTCATCCCAAACAATAGCAAAGGACACAAACAGACTCACTCAAAGGGAAATGAGGCACTTTTCCTCAGTCTAGCCTTTCAGCTTTAGCCTGTCGTTGAACTTTGTAAAAATCGCTCTTCATTTTATTACCCACTTCACATCAGGAGCTACCCTCAAACTCCCCTCATTTAATAGAAGGCCTTACCTTCACAATGCATGCACACACACACAGTCTCATACATATATTACTCCCCACGCTGTGCCACAGATTGCCCGAGCTAGCTAGTTTGAGGAGCCACAATATCTCCTGAGGTGACTCCAAACCTTAATTACCCCAGGAACAGAGGCATAGATGGATATCTAAGACAACGTCTCACTGAGTGCTGTGCTTCCTCAGAATCCCTGTAAGGCAATTACTACTTCTGCAAAGAATAAGGAGACAGAGGTAAAGAAAGGAAAGCAAACTTCATTAAAACGAAAAGCATTAAAAGCATATCCCCTTCTGTGATCATCATTTTCTTGTCCTGCGGTTGTCTAAACCTGGCCGAAGCCCAGATTTACAGAAACATCAGATTTAGCACTATCAAACTGAACACTGAAGCTTCGCCAAAACCTGCCTGCTAAAGACATCAGTACTATCACATAGTTTATAAATTGGTTCTTTGACCCTGACACCCTCAGAATTTGGAATCAATCTACCTTAAACGCACCGTTATGGATTAAAAATAATAACTGTCTAATGGTGGAAATCCCAGACCTGGAGCGCTCCCAAGATGTAATCAATTGTTCTTTGGCTCAATGCTCACCTCTCCAACTAATATCACGTATATCCATTCGTACCTTTTAAGACATCAGGCAGAACATGATAATGATAATAAGAAGAGGCAAAGACAAAACCTTGTTAGTGCAGGTGATGGGAGAGTTGATTTGAGAGCACTTGCTGAAAAACTTTGTCTATTTTCTAGGTCAGTTTCTACCATTTGCTTTTAAAACATAATTATTTCTAGTTATTTCTAGTAGAATAACAGGGGAACATGTCATTAAAAGTTACTTTCACTGACTTTTAATGACTGAGATGATGATATGGATGATGAGTCCACTGAGAGCTGTAATACTTGGATATGTTATATAAGTTAGCTGTAAGAGTGGTACAAGAACTTTCTAATGTAAAACAATGTCAAAAAGGAATTTAATGTTAGGATGCAAAAAGCTAGTTTTTCCTCACAGACAGCATAATTTGTTACCTTTTCACTGTCCCCAGAGAGCTCAATTATTTGTTTGATCTTCATGGGCTTTTTCAAAGGAACAAAAGTATTTGTGATCTTAAATTCCATGCTGTGTTATTCATATAACAAACTCGGTCATCTGGATTTAGATCTAAGAGATCAAAAAATGCTTTTTGATGAGTTTCGACTGACAGAAAAAAAAAAAAAATTTTAGACTTGTTTGGAGCACAAAGTTCTCCCAAGATTCAAATAAACACATCTATTCTTCTTAGATTAGATTTAAGTTCCTGCCGAAGCAATGACATAAGTGCATTTCTCTCTGCATGTGCTTATTTTCTCTCAAAAGTCCTTGAGGATGGTGTTCAGACCATCCAGCTAATCACAGTGCGTGTCAAACTTGCGCCTAAACTTGATCCCTGGGTGGTCCTTGATCTAATTGTTATTGAATATTTCAAGCTTTTAACAGTGCTAGAGGAAATAATATTACTGGAAGAGCATTCTGGTATGGATTTCGTGAGGGAGCATAGGCACATAAAGCTTATCTAACCTTAATTTAATGCTTTGCCACCCCTCATCTGGCACTTATTGAGAGGTTTTATGAGGTTCTTTGAGGTAAATGCAAACAACATGCTAGGTCACAATGCAGTTATACCGAGTTTGTGATTTGAATTTTGCGTGTTACTGTGCAAACATTTAATTAACACTAACAGTTAGAATTTACTCAGCGGGAAGCATGAATGTCTGCCAAATTTCAGGGCCAATCCATTCAACATTTGACATTTAATTAAAAACTAAAAATGTGAATCAAATTGTGGCTTTAGAGGAAAAGTTACTAGACTAAATTAAATTAAGAAAATAATGTGTGCCAATCCATCATGTACACTGAATAAAGATATTTCAGAAGAAAAGTAAAATTTTTGATCTGCTGACTGACTGTCTAGTGTACTGTTATTGCTTATGAAACTTTAATGATGAAAGGAGGAAGAGAGACTCATATACTTTTTAGAGTAAAGAATAGGCCCTTCAATACAGCAAAAACTGGAGTCTCAGACTTAACTGGCAGTTCAGATTCCCAGATACAATTCATTTCTGGCAACACAGTATTCACACTCAAATTAGAGAACATGCTTAATGATTTTGTACTTTTGAAATTTTTGCTTAACCTAGTGCAAAACTATTCAATATCAATATTCTGGAGAGTTTCATTATTCACAAAGCAGCTGCTGATATGAAAGAACTGCTTTTTCATACAATATAAAGAAGTGGACGTGAGGTTATTTTTACTGTGGCAAAATATATTGTAAGGTAGTTTTTCCCCCAAACACAAAGAATCTATTTAAAGACACTCTGAATAGATGTTTGAGGTGCATTATCAGACAAAGCTCAATCATCTTTTAGCAGTACCCATCTGCCCTGCGGAACATTACCAGTCTTTTTGTGTGTGTCAGTGTTTCAGATATTGTATTTCAAGAAAATACACTTGTAAAATTGTTTTCCATCATTGCAGCTTATAATGAAATTCTGTCCCGGCTGTATGCACTGCTGTGTGTCGTGGATATTTGTCATCTATGTCATTATACTTAAGAGAATGTCTACAAATCTGCTGCTTATTCTACTATTAAATTAGGGATGCTCGGTGTACACACGCACTCAACAAAAACTACAAGCTATAAGCTGGATAGTGTTGCCACAGGTCTTTCAAAAATAAGTCGATCACACAGCTGCAGCTTGTTCAAACCACTGCTGCTGGAGTCTTAAAAGACAAGTGCAATACGTACTCTAACTCCACTTCTCAGGTCTTTGTACTGACTTCCTGTGAATTGATTTAAAAATGCTGCTACTGGTTTTGTAAAGCACTAAATGGTTTAGGGCCAAAATAAGTTTCTGGTCCGCTGATATTTTATGCACCGTCCAGACCTCCCAGGCCTGCTAAGGGTCCCCAGAGTGAAAAGAAAACTTGGAGAAGCGGCGTTTAGTTTCTGTGAACCGCATATCTGAGACTAGGATAAACTTCCAGAAAGCCTGAGCTCCACTCCAACTCTCTTCTTTCAAACTACTTTTCGGTTGCCACTGCTCTCAGCTTTATTTCACTCTATTTAAAAACAAAATGTCACTTGGGTTTTTGCAAAAGGTGCCATACAAATGAACTTGGCTTACATTTGCTAATTTTCAAGCTTAGTAATTTCGGCAGCTGCACTTAACGCTTGTGTTCTTTTTCTCATTTGGCGTGATCTGAAATATACTACAGCCACTAAAAGTTCAGGTTTAAAGAACTGAAAGTTTCAGACCTTGGGCAAGCTTTCCGATTGATATTGGGCTGGTCAGCAGGGTAAATAGTTTTTAATCAATATTTGAAACCCTGCTTGTACTGGCTGGACTTTCATTGACATTGTGTGCATCACTGTGTGTAGTGTGTCTGTTTCTTTTTATTGACTATCCTTAGAAAGGTGCTGCAGAAATGAATTGAACTATATATTTACCTCACCTCTCTGCTTGTTTTTCCACCATGCCATCCTGTGTTTTGAGCACTCCAGAAAAAGGAAAGGTGAAAAAGAAAAAAAGACCCTACACAAACCTGAGGGTATTTTTTTATACCTATAATTCACCATAATTAATGTAACAGATGGAAATGAAAGCCCTTTAAGTTCATGAAATATAACCCAGGGTTGGGTGCCATATCAGGTGCTCCTGCTCAGCATTGTCATTATCAAAGAAGAACACTGTTAAATGAAAGAATTAAGGTCATGACTTCAGTATCTTGGCTCTGATTCATGTTAGCCTGCTGATCTGGGATTTGAAAGGTAGTCCTTTGAAGACCAGCTTCAATCATTTTAATGAGTTCATCATATCATTGCAGACTGAGATGTCCCTGATGTCATGGTGGGGTCTCCACTAAATATATTCCATTGTTGTAACCATTGATTTTTCTCCTCTGATACATTCATTTTTAACGAGGCACGTCTCCTCCTTGCTCCTCAGAGGCAATCAAAAATTGACAGATATTCAGCAGGATCCCCAGTGGTACTCAAACACCACACAGCTCTATAGGGTGAAAAGGTGGAGAGAATACCTTAAAAAAAAGGTCAGTGGAGGTATGTATGACAATGCCCTCAAGGAGATACAATAATTAACTTATGTGGAGTCTATTGCATGTTACATGGACTCAGCATAGTCTAAAGATCTGCAAAAGCATGGTTCCTAGAATTTTGATTTATAGATATAACTACTTTGGTTAAACATGCTTTTAAGAAAGGTTCAAGCTGAATTTGAGTTATATTTACACATAGCAAACACAGTTTCCTCTTAGGGTGGTGGCCATGCAGGCTAACAAAGCAGACCACAAACACAGCAGATGGCTTGCATGCAGGTTTAGGCAACAAAAGTACTTCAGTTAAGGTTAGGAAAAAAGATGATGGTTTTGAGTAATGTTTAACAATCATGTGTCCATAACTAACTAATGGCTGGCGCAGCATGCTCAGTCAGTAGTAGTTTCTATGAGATCATGTGCAAGCACTGTCTAGTTAAAAAGAAGGAGTGAAAAAACAGCTGATGCAGTGCAGATGTGATATTGGTTAAAAAGACCCTCTCATACACACTTTCTCCTGGACGGATTGATCGCATCAGACTCAGTTGTTCGCATAAAAAGTGACAGAAATAATTGTGTCTCAGGATGAGAATAGAGATCAAAGCCTGGCTCCTTTTCCACCTCTGCACAGCTGACTAATCACTGCGTGAAGCGGGTCTGAATGTTGGATTTCCACTTTCTGAAAGTTTCAAAAACGAGAGGGAGGGGAAGGGGAGGTACCATCTGACAAGCAGTTTCAGCAGGCGGGTGTACCTACTGTCCCTTCATTTGAATAGTGCTTTAGAGCTAATTGCTCTGTGAGGCTGTTGTTAGGCACTGTGGTGCTGATGTTTACCACATATGTTTACCATTTAGCATTTTACCATGTCAACTTTTATTGGGATAATAGGATTAAGTCTTAATGACAGTTTTTATACAAAAACTGGTCCTTAACCAGCATTGAATTAGCCTCATTTTAGTCATGCAATTATTAGAATGTCTGAAAGCAGCTATGACTGAAACGTTTATGAGCATAATTCATGTCTTCCATCTTTAAATGATTTTATTAAAACCACCACATGCCTGGAATCAAGTCTGACTAAACCACTGCTATGGCTCTAATATGCAAAAATCATAGGACTAGAACCATATGAATCTTCATTTTTTATTTATTTCTTTACATGAGGATAATATACTCACAGATGCTTTGATCATAAAAAAGCTACATACTTTGAAAGTGACAGTGGGTTTGTTTGTGCCCCCCCCCACAAATGCTGTGCTTCAAATCATTGTAGAATAACCCAGAGAGTGTTTCTTTTTGTTGCTTAAGCACACCCATGTGAATGTCATATTTTATTCATAAAGTCTGAAAAGTGTGCCACAGAGAAGGCTCAGCTTCCTACGTCAGGCTTCAAAAAAGCTGGATGGCGCTCATAAAAGTTTCAGCTCCTTTCAGTATGGAGAGTTCAGACATGTTGTGTTTAATTATTTCATTTCACATTAAAAGTTTGAAAACATTCACTCCGTGTCCAAAAATGGGGATATTTCTTGGTGCATTCTGAGGGTATATCCCCGTCCAGACCTTCCCACCCCATTCATAAAACATATGAGAAAGACTGGCAGCTCTCCAGCAACCATATAACATTCAGGATTTTCTTTTGGTTTTCATTCTTGCTTTATCAGATACAACCTAAGTTATGAAATGCTAACTTTTCTTCCCCTCTAACAGAGAACATTTCCTGCAAAAGGAAAAAAAATAGTAGTGTTTCCACTGTAGGGGCAAATGGCTACTTCAAAGTCACACTCTGCAGTACCTTCTTTTATAATAACCTGCAGCTAACAGGTCTCTGAAGACCTGCAACTGGATTAAAGATGAGATTAGAATTAAGGAGTAAATCAAAATGGATGCGTGTTTATGTACTGAAGAGCTACACGTCTTTTTAAAATCACATGTGCTTCTTTAATTGTCCACAAATGCTGTATGGAGCTGGTGAGAATTATGAAAACATAATGCTGGAATTCATCATTAGGAAGAGTTTGCCCCAAAATTTGGAGCTTTGATGCCAGCAATATTTCCAATGCTGTCACATCAAAAATGTTCTGAGCAGCCACTGAATTCTGATAGTCTCCCATGTGAGATGCTTGTACCTCATTTGTGACATGTTTCTTATTTCAGTCTTTTCACAACAAATAATGATGAAGTCATGGAGTTAAATAAAGCATCAGTGTTATCACCCTAACACCGAATACTGAGGCTTCCAAAAATACTCTATTGACGTCACACTAAAACTGCTCAAACAAATTAATATAAACCTACACAAGGTTTGCGAATGCACTTCTGATGGCCTTGATTACTCTCTCTTCCTTCACACCTACGATAAAACTCGACTGAGGAGTTTGCAAGCCTTTGTGTGTGCTTTTCACAGAGGCAAATCTCAGAGGAGCAGCGGTACGTTGCGCTATGACAGCCAAGTATGGGACGTCAAGAGTCTCACACTTTCCTTTTCTTTATCTTTCTTTTTTCTTCTTCTTTGAGTACTGAGAATAAGCTGAGTCTTCCCAATTAGCACGTTTCTGAAGAGGTGTTGTGACAGCCAGGGAATACAATTTACAGTTGTTACAGCTTAACTGAAGTCACTGTGAGTGTCTAACAAAGATAATATTAAGCTTGATAATAATTCAGAGACTAATATAAAGCAAAGTATCGCGATGATTGATTGGACACGCTTGGATCAAAGGTGGTCTAATCCATACAGCACATCTGTCCATGCTGCTTAAGCATCCCTCCTGAAACTGCTGTCTGCTGCCAGATAATGTAGACCAGTCGCGAATCACACCTGCTTATTGTAAGCTTGTTGAGAGACCTGAACAGCTTAGCAAAAAGCAGGAAGGAAGTTGGCAATGTGAAGACTCAGAAAAGAAATGTGAGATATGTGCTGATGTTTCCTAGAAGGCTCCATTTTTTATCTGTCAGGATACAATGAGCAACGTGTGGGTGAAAAATGGAATAAATTCGTTTTACAAAGCTTGCAAACTTGCATTATGGAGTCTCTTCACTAGAAATATGTCCTCATAGTTATCTCTCAAACAAAACAACAGCTCTAGCCACCTCATTTTTCCTCACCTCATAACTGATTTTTTTCACACTGAGAGAGCATCTGTGAGAAGTAGCTGTATGTCTTCATTTTCATCGAGATTCTTGGGAAATAAATGATGCTAGAACTGTAGACTGTATAGAAAAGATGGATGTAGCCATTGCGATGTCATGCATTGGTTTGTGTATGCCTGTTTTGAAGCCTTTAGCTGACAATTTTGGCTATTACTACCCTGTTTTTTTAACAGACTTTTTTTTGCTTCTACCCTAAAAACATAAAAAATCTAAATCACAGTTACACTACATAAAGTTGTTTTCTCACAGGCTTCTATTCAATCAGGTTTTAAGCAACCAGAGCAATTGCCCCCTGCTGGCTATTTGAAGAAGATTTAAGAGACTTCATTTTTTCAGACTCGGAGGCTATGTCTATTGTTTACATACTTTCTATGACTGGAACACATTAAAGGACAAGGAAATAGGCTTAATCTTTACCTTTTAATCAGTTAAGCCTCAGACACACAGGCCTAGAAACCAGTTTGCAAACCCCTGGCAACCTGTGGTTGCTAGGTAGAAATGTATATCCCCCACCAGTTGGTGAGTGATTGCTGGCTTTTGCAAAGAGGGTGCTGCATGAAAAACCTCACTATGATGGCTGTACTCACTTACAGATTGCTCCATTTGCCTGTAGTTTGCGTGGAAGATGCTAAGTTGTGTACAATCACTCGCCAGGTGCAATCATTGACTGAGCAAGTAGTTGACTGGAAACTTGACAAACGAGAAACAGAGAATGGTCGCCTTTGAGGTAAGGCCATAATTATAGTCTGTTGCAGACACAGACAACTGGAGACCCGATGGCCCAGCAGTCATTCCTGTTATACTTCTTTGAAGTCTGTTTGAAGTCCATTGCCTGGGACGCATGCGCAGTTAGTGCATTGTAATGTACACTGTCTCCGTGGACAAGTCTGTGTGGCCACAAAAAACAGGCAGGCACGCAGACATCCTCACAGACTCTCGCACTCACTGTCTGATAACTAAATTTCACTGGATCCCGAGCGGACCCTAACAGTTTTGCCTTTTCACTGCAGCCAACACTTTTCAAAAGGCGCAACTTTTACTTCGAAGGCCAACGGTATCCATTTCTGGTTTGAGTTGCACTTTTTACGTTTCAGTTGGTGAGCAGTTGCCGAGTGTTTGCAGACAAGCAATCATAAGGATGTTTTCAGTGCAGTACCCTCTTTGCGACCAATTTCACCTAGCGACTGTCACCAACCTCTGGCAACGACTCACCAACCGGTCAGAAAATCTAATTTTTCCCCTAATGACCTGTGGTTGCTAGAGGGTTACTGACTGGTCTCTAGGCCCGTGTGACTGGGGCTTTAGATACTCTCATGTCTGTACAGCAAAGCCAATGGTTTGCCTACTCCTATCAGAATCAGCACAAAAGCAAAATCTAAAAAAGAAAAGTTGGTGTTACATGGATTTAAAACTCAAGATATAACATTAGAGGTGCAGATGGGTAAATCATTGCTCAAAGTTCAGTTTTAGCTAGCATATAGGTATGAAAATGGAATTAGTCTTATCTGATTCTCAGCAAAGAGGCTGATTTTTAAATGTCAAACATTTTACACCACTGGCATTAAACTTATAAATATCTGACCTCAGATAGCATTACGACAGTAGGCTTTGGCCTTCGTAAGTAAAGTAGCAATGAGGGATATTAATGTTTGGCTCCATGTCTGCTTTGAGAGAGACAAGATTCTGCTCTACCTCTTTTAATACACTGTCATGACTTTTTTCTATATTGCATTACTGATAAACTATATTGAATTACTGATAAGCTTTGGAGATTTTAGGATTGTTTATTGTTTATTGTTGTAAAGTGGAGCTGGCTATAAGTACGCCAACATATTGCCTCTTATCTAAGGACACTTAGGTTGTTCTCACATATTGCAGAGGAAGCTGTGACCACAATATCCTGTCAAAAGCATTTTACTGTATTCCATCATTTATGTTTCCCAAATCTCCAAGAAAATAGAGGAAAAGGTGACAGTATGCTACAGAGGGCTGGGGGTAAGTTGGGTAATAGAAGCATATTTTTCTCACACCAAGTCTGACTCATGAAACTGAACTCATTGTACTTTCTTGGCCACTCTGTGAGGCAGCCACTATCGCATCTTGCCAGCGGCATCGGAAACAAAAAGACTCAAAAGTATTGATTTCTATTGGTGCCTTTAATCTTAAATGACAGGTCTCTGTGAGTGCCATTATCTGAAAGAAGCTACAATGAACTCCATTGATTAATTTTGTCTTTTGAAATAGTAGTCTTGAGTCCAGTAAGTATATTTCTTTTATGCTGATACAGAGAATCAATATATGGCCCTTTGTACTATTGTGCTGTTTTTTTTCTTCAGTCAACTTCTTCCTCCACTCAGATTTCATTGAGTCTTGGAAACGATATAGTCAGATTAAACAAGTCTGTCAATAGGATGCACACTGGCATGTTCACAATAGAGGCATGCCCTCTCCCTTGAATAGATTTATTTCACTTACTCTTTCTTCATATGCCATTCATAAGAGTCACCTATATCCTGCTGACATTCTCCTACAGATTCTTGATGCCAAAAGATTTTAGCTATAGCCACACAGTGATGCAGCTATAGCCTGGTAAACTATGCTGCAGTGCAGACCACTCCATTGTACCATCGAGAACTGGGAATAGGAGTAAACGGACTGAGGTATATGAAAGGAGTTGTGCATTTTAGACCTTCAAGCTTATAAATTAAACCTTCATAAGTGGAGATTGACAGCTCAGCTACCTTCTGTGCTTGGGGAATTCTTGAGGAAGTGCTGCAAAATGCTATACCTGCGTCCCTGAGCTGCAGTGCAGGGTCAGCGCTGGAGGTGGCCACCTCAGCTAGGTATAAAATGGCCAGTAAATCACAGGCAAAACAGGACAGTGCTTTTGTGTGAGATGTGTGTGTGTGTGTGTGTGAGTGAGAGAGAATGTGTGTAATCTTTCACATTTCAATGCGCTTCATCCTGAGAGCCCTGTCTCCACAATGAATGCATGATCAGCCAGGAGATTATGTGCTTTCGGGTATCAGGGTACTCTGTGCACTGCCGAATGTTTGTGCTTATTTTTATGCCAACATTTACTTGTGCATGTGTGTATTTTTGTGAGTGCGTGCAGGTCACCCTGAAGCTGCCAGACCAGATGTGCAGGAGTCTGGACTGTGTGGAGTGATGAGTGGCTCTCTAGCTGACTCTGCAGACTTGGAACAATGCACACAGGTCTCTCCAACTAATGAGCTCTCTATATAGAGAGCATACAGAGAGAACCTCCACTCTGCCTACAGTTTCAATCAGGGCCTCCATATCTGGCGAGCGGAGCTTTTTCTGCTTGTGCTGGCGCTGGACCAAGGAACTTGATACAAAATGCAAATAAGCATCCAGTACCTGAGGTGGTTCCATTTAGTTTGTGTCACAAGGTGGAGAGTGACAGGTTCTTTGGATCAGGATGGAGTAGGCTTAGGAATGCAGAAATAGCTAGGCTATTTTTGTTTCAGGCTTTCTAACACATAGGAATACACAGACCCTTGCTTCCCTAGATTTTGTTGCAAAGCACTTTGTATATCTGGCACTGCAACCAAAATCTATAAAAATAAATTTCAAATAATAGATTTCAAACAATAAAATTTCAATGATGAAACACACTGTATCACATTTACAGATCAGAGCACAAGGACAAAAATGAATAATATGTTTCAACATTGCAAGCCCGTTGTATAGAAAAGTTCTGCTCCCCGATGGGCTTTTAAAACTGACTCCAACTAATATAGGTTACAGGGGCAGAGAATGACGCAGCGCCCCTTGGGGCAAGTGTCCAGACTTCTTACGGAGAAATGACTCTACATTATTCATTTCACCTCTAATGTCTTTGTTTCGCAACAGTGCCTAAAGCAGAACAGTACCACTACCTTGACTCTGAGACTTCCAATGGGAAGCTTCTAGAAATGTCTGATAAGCTCACTCTGTGCATTAAAAAAAAAGAGCTAGAAAAGGATTTTTTTTTTGTTTGCTGGAAATATGCAATAAAAAGTGCTGTGCCAATGGTGTCTTGTCATGATTGGAAGCAAGGAGGGAAAAGCCTTTATCATCACTACTAGCAGCATAATAAAACAGGACATGAGCTGAAATCTAGCCTTCCCAATAATAAGCATGACTTTAATGAGACCGGGAATTGTGGGCTTTTAACCTTGGGTAAATATTTTTACCTGCCTTGTAGTTTTTAACCTCAGGGGAAACAGCAGAACACACCACACCACATGTTTTTGGACTGCTAGGTACATTAAGACATATCTAAGGTAGGATTTTTTTTGCACAACAGGCAGTTTAGAATGCAAATCTACTCTTATGCTAGAAATCATAGCCTGGTAGCAATGTCATAAAATATTCATTTTTCTTTTTTTTTTTTACAGGAACCCTATTCTGTGGTGGTGCAAAATCCTCTGCTTCTGATAGAGAAGTACAAAGATAGACTCACATACCCTACAGTCTTCCTCTGCCATATCATGTACCTGTCAGGGAAATTACAAAGAATCGTGAGATCATGTCAAATTTTCAAACGCCTAACCTTTTTGTTTTAGGTTTGTGTTTCTCTGGCAGCACTAAATATATGAGATGCCCTCTAGTATCATACGAGCTTTCTGTTTTGATCTATGAGGTTGTGATATAAGCTTTGGTTAATAATTGATGTCTGGAAGGATGTCTCTCTCCAGCTACTTCATATGACTCAAAAATGACGTTCCTGAAAATAAGAAGGGTCTTGTGCAGGATGAAAATCTTCACTTTATGAATCACTGATGCACTGTGTGGGAGTTCCTACCCCCTCCTTGCTACCTTATTATTGTGCAAAGTTCAGTGTTTTTAAGTTTGCCATGGCCTTTAGACTAGTAAGAAAAGGTTGAGATGACCTCATTAGTGGTTACTGGCTAGCACCTGGAGCTAGTAATGTGTGCCCTGAAGTTTATATCTGTATGCTAAACATCAAAAATGACCTTCTCATTTTCTCTTATGTGTCTCACCATGGTTAATTAATGTCAGGAGAAAGTGGTACCAGAAGACACCTGCTTTGCAAGGTGAAACATGAGAACAGCATGTTGCTTCCTAAACTAAGCTGCTACCAAATGCAGTGTAATCCCAGTGAAGAGGAATAATTCAAGATTTGGGTAACAGAGACTAAAGAGAAAAGAGAGCTACATGAGAAGATTGATATCACTCTTGTTTCAGGTTGGTAAACATGAAGCAACAGCCAGCAGTCTGTTAGTTTAGTTTAGCAGACAGACTGAAAGCAGAGCTAAACAGCTATGTGTCTCTCTCTACCAACCAGTGCACCTAAAATGGGATTCTCAAAGTGGAGTCTTGGGATACCTAAGAGCCCACAGGTAGCCAAGGGGTCAGCAAAATAGGCATAATTTATGACAATTACTCCCCCATACATCATCTTGGGGCCAAGAGACAATCTGATTTGACCTGACATGAAATTACTTACTCCTTGAAGGGTGCAAAGACCTGTTCCTGCTGCTGTGTAGCTTAGTATGTTAGCCAGCTGCGGTGGCACCAGCCCATGCCTGAAATACAACTGGCTTTGCTGCTGCCCCCCACCCAATCCACTGGACTAGAGTACTGTTAATTTTGCAATGCCCAACACCACTTATTGACAGCATGGATGAGAGCAGAATGAATGTAACCTTGTAGATTTACTTGAGTAGTTTGCTAGAGTAATTAATGTGTTTAATGTACTGTATTTATGTTTTCTTATGGTATGGATTGGACTATTGCACTTGGTACTCCAACAATGCAGATAAATTACATTATTATAGATCAAGCTGCTCAGGAAGTAAATAAAGTCATCAACAGCTGCAAGGATCTGATAATACAATGTGCATGAGTCTGAAAAGTGCCATTCTACATAATGAATACATTTACTTTCGATAATTTATATTTTGATTATACAACTTGTGCACTGCTAGGATACTTAAGTAAATTTATAACTTGAGTAAAAAAAAAATTATTTTTTACAAATTTTTTCCACTTTGTAAAACAATTATCCAACAGTGTTTGTCATGTTTAAACTCATGTTCAGCACTTCTTTTCATTTAATAAATCTGTAATAGGACAAAACGCAGCACATGAGCCTGAAAATTGTGCCCAATATTTTCCACATCATTTTCTACACGGATTTCTGATTAAATACACTGATTTCCCCCTGTTCTTGGTCCCTCTCCATTTTAACCCAATTTTTAAAAACAAATCCTGAAAATGCCCCCATGAGGGACCCCTTAAAAAATATTTTCCCCTATAAGGCATCCCACATTTTAACATGTTATAGCTAATGTGTTTATTTTGTACAAAAGCAAAAAGAGAGTGAGAGACATGTTGTCTTCTCTTAAGAAAGTCGAGCCAAATGACATTGTCCTGCCAAAAGAGGTATCAGATAAAAACAAACTGCTTATGTGTCATTCTAGAGGTCATAGACATACTGTGGACGTATTTTGTTGATTTAGAGGACTTCTTATCATGAGCCAGTTTCCCAAAATAGAGCGTTGCTTTTCTGCCCTAAAGATGCATGTATTAATTTGTTAATTGTATATAATACCATAGATAGATAGATAGATAGATAGATAGATAGATAGATAGATATCCTTTTCAATCCTAGAAAACAGTTTGAATGCGAGCATCTGTAATTGATAATTACAGGTGTGTTTCACAGTTTGTGGCTTTGCAGCTGGAGGCTGATGAAGAGCTGATAAAACTGTGACTCCCACTGTGTAGAAATTGTTTGATTTACCCAGCTGAAGAATGCCGACCATGCTTGTCTTAAACATTCTTTGAGAACACTTTCCAAACGTTTATCTAGTTGGTATATAAAAATCATATAGTAATCTCTTACTTTAGAGTGTTCTGTCCAGTTGTAAATTCCTGTAATGATGTATAAAGTGACACTTTAAGGAGGGGATGTTCACCTGGATGCCCAGACATCTGTCACTACAAAGTGAAGTGGCCATGAAATACTTCTAAAAGATTAATTACAAGCTACATGAAGAGAACTTCAGAACTGCAGTGCCAACATTTCAATATTTCTCTCAGATATTAATGTTTACAGCCACGGTGCCCTCAACTACAGGTTCAGCTTTATTTTACTTTTCCCACTTTCACAGGTTCCTCAGACCACCTGAAGTCATCCCCCAGGAATCAAATTTGTTAATCTAATGGTGGGTTGAATGAGCTAGACAGCAGTTTCCAAGGAGCCGATTTTTATAAAGATCAAAAAAACATGGGGCCATTGTCTGCAAACGTGCATGAATTTGTTATCGTAAAATGAACTTCACATCTCTTTTTCCTACCTTTTTATGTGGTGTACCACATAAAGATGACATTTGTTGAAGGCTATACACTCACACAGAGAAAGCTCTCATTCAACATGAACATTTCCTTTTACTCCAATATGCAGGTCCACAAAAACATAATTTAAAAGATACTTCATTTCTGAAAATGGATGCATTTCCTATTGAAACAGAATATTAGGCTTGGTTATAATGTGATCTTTGGTTAGGTTTTGTTCAAAAACAACATGGGGAAGATCTGATTTGAGGACACCTTCATATCATAGCTGCAATAGTGAACATACAGTATGGATCAGTTACGGTGTTAACATTTCAAATATTACACTTAAAGTCGGCACAGACAACAAGCAACTTACTGAGTGTGTTTCTAAAGCACATCTTATCCAGAAATAGCTCTAGGTGTTGTTGAGTACATTGGTTGGTTGGTCATATTGGCAGACATGAATGTAAACACATTTTCACTATCCAAGAACTGATGCAGTTAATAACGAACCCCTTCAACATCACACAGTTGCTATCCTGCAATCAATTCCTGAATGCTAATTAGGACCTGGTTTATCTTTGAATATTTAGTGCCTCCATAGTATAGCGGTTTATACAAGCTTTGGGGCTGCATCAGGAAGGACATCCGATCTAAAAATCTGCCAAATCAAAAACATGCGGAGCCACCTGCTGTGGTGACCCCTTGTGAATAAGGGAGCAGCTGGAAGTAGCTCTGTTACATTTTAATATTTTGTGGCTATTCAAGTCCTTCTAAGTACTTCAAGTTTGGATACACAATGTTAAAACATTTAATCTAATGCAAAATTCTCAGGAGAAAAATGAGTGCAATGATAAAGCAGGTAAGGATTCACTCAGTACATTTGTCTCATACTGTAAAGATACATTTACAACCCAACCCACTTATGAAAAAGTAGTCAAAACTACATAATTGTTTATGTTATTATTTCTGCTCATAGTCATAACTGTAGCTTTCAGCTAAATTTCTTCAGACCAATAATGGGGTCAGATCAAACACACTGAAGTTAAGCTTTAACATCAATGCATTTGGCTGTCTGGCGGGAGTAAAATGAGGAAAAATGTATGCCCTATAGCTCAAAACATTTATTTCTTAGCATTTCCTCAAACTGTGTGAAGAATGAACTCTTTCAGATGCGGATTAATGAAGCTTTGTGATAATACTAGGCTGCTGTTGTTGTCCTGAGCTGCTATAAGGCAGATTCTGCTCACTGAAGGTTAAGCAAAACATTAGGAAGAATGAAGATTAACATAATGTTGAAGAAGTATAATAATAGGGAAATCCAGCTCACTGATTACTAAATTTGTGCTGAATAACTAATGGTTTTAAATTAGACCTCATATGCAAGAACCGAAGGTCAGTTAATTAAAGCTGCATCCACCTTACCTGAAATAAGCAGAAAATAAACTTCAGTACAGTGTACAAAGTGTGGATATGGTAGGTTTCTATTACTTACATGTTAACAGCATTTTATACACTGCTTTACTTCACTGACAGCAAAGCAGCCTTATATCACATATTTGAAAGACTCACTGAAAGGTTTGAGCTATCAATTGTACATAGCCTATAGCATTTCATCATTTCTTTCAGCATTTCACCTTATCTCTCAATAATGTAATTGAAATCATTATTTGAAAAGGTGATTTTCTCTCCTGGTTCCCCTGAGGTGTGTTCAGCATTAATTAAAGCAGATGTCTCAGGTGTCCATCATTAAACTGAGCTCTGTTGTTGCTACCTCAACACCTTACGACAAAGCAGGAGTTGCTGTATAACACATCAGTAGCTACACTGTTTCACACTGCTTCTCTTTTATTTTTAAAGGATAACATTTTCATTACGTACATTGCTTTATTGAATGAAAAAAGAAAAAGATTACTTTTCTATGGCAACCGTGCGTGACTTTTGCCATATACAGATACTGCTGGTTACACCCAACACTTTGCAGCACTGAAGGCAGATGTTACCTTTTAGTTTGAGCAGAAGGATGAGACAATGTTCTGTGCAAGAGTAATGTTCTGACTGTCTTTGCTCCCTTTTTTAAGCTATTATGAGGATTGGAGTAATAAGGACAGTTGTGAAAGTAAACCAGACATCAGTGTGGAAAAGACTAATTTCTGAGATGCCCTATACAGTGCTCTCTTCTTCTTCCGCTGAATTCTATTTAATTAAAAACACAGACTAATCCAACAACATAGATAGCTGTCACCTCTTTCCTTTGTGTGCTTCTCACACTGCTGGCTCACAAGTTCCCATCATAAAGGCAGGAGCTCAGGGAGCATAACGCAGTTTGTATTCAGTCAGTGTGACAGGCGGCAAAGCAGCAATCTTGTCTGTCGAAAGACAATGATTCCACTCAGCTGCCATGTTGTGCACACAAATGTGCTATACGACATCAGTCCCGAAATCTGTCACCTTGCAGTGAAATTTAAAGTCTGTGAACAAGTCTAAAAGATCCTCCGTGGATATTGTTTTTTTAATGCACATTTTATTTTGCTCTCTTTCACACAAAGTTGGCTTGTAGTTGCCTCAGTTTTTTGTTTTTTTCTGAAAGACTTTTACAAGTTTTTTTTTTACACTTCATCCTCCCACCATGGCTTCAACAAAGAGTAAATAAAACAGGATTTTCAGCTCAGGGTTAAATGATTAGTTGGCTACTGGTTCATCAACACAAAATTAATCTGCACCTCTTTTACTTACTGATTCAATCTGTAGTTGTCGCTTTTCAAATGTGACTGCTTGTTCCTTTTATATGAGTGTAAATCAAACGTCTCTTGGCTTTGGGACTATTTTTGAGATCAAGCAAGTAATTTCAGAATGTCACCTTAGTCTAAGATATTGTCATGGCCTCTTTTCACTATTTTCTGATTGAAAAAATAATGAGTAATATGAGAAAATAATCAGTAAATCTACTAAATCTGATAAACCAGTGATACTGAGGATGATTTTTTAATAAAATCTATGTTGCAAGCAAAACAAAAGCTAGCTAAGCAGGAACTTCTTATCCACATCTGAACTAAGAAGATATGTCAGGCATTATGATCACTGCATTATTATTGCGGATGACAACTCAACAAAGTCAGAGCAAGTACAAAACATGCATGTATAAACTTGTAGAAGTGTCACTCACACACTGATACAGAGAGAGAGAGAGAGAGGTTACTTTTTTTTAAAAAGGTGTTCTGTATTGTAATAGTTGGACTGTGCTTGAGGTTTTCATTACAGTCAAAAGTTGAGGTTTTTAGCCAGTGTTCTCCGTGATTGAAATTCTCAGTCAGCCATCAATCTGCATTATAGACTGGTTTCCCCTTGTCTGGTGGGGGCTAACTGAAACAGATTGAGACAGCTCTTGCTCACTGCATCACTAATGGCTGGCAATGAAAGACGTCTCTGTGCAGTTGACCCGTATGTGGAACAGGATCACGTCGCAGCTCAGAGCGATGGGGAGAATGCAGCTCAATATAGGGAGTCTCTTCGGCATCACTCACCAGTCAACAGCATCCTCATCCTATTGACTAAATGTTGCCCAGAAATAGAATCTAATCACAGGGTTTGGACAGGCTCTAGTTCTCCTAATGGTCCACCATTAGCTGACTGGAACAAAGCCCAAACTATAGAGAAATATAACAATATATTTTTGCAGTATGCACTGCATGCAATAATGGGATCCTTATTATTGCCATGACACCTGTGCACTCTTCTGTACTTATACTCAACAGCAGAGATCAGAGATGTAGCAAGACTGATTACTCACTCACCTCTGCTTTGAATTCTTCTCATTATTTCTTGTTATTCAAGCCTCCATTAACCCCGAGAAAAGGCCACAGAAAACAGCAGGTAAAATTTGGGGAATATGTATTTTCTCCATTCAGCTGTATTGAATGGATAATACAGGAGTGAAGCCTAAGTGAAACAATTTCCAGCCCATTTTGCAGGCAGGCCACAGCCGAGACATTACCTGCATGACATAATTGACAGTGAACACAGGCAATCTTGTTAATTGATTACCCAGACCTGTGCTAATGGAAAATGCAAAGCCTCATTGTATCTTCCATAAAGCCCCTGTCAGTAACATTTCCCCACAAAGACTACCAGAGGAGGACCCACTAATGTTTTGAGACTTTTCCCCCAGGGACCCCATACATATCACCTTTGAGGCTGTTTTAATTCTGTGCATAATTACCAATATATATGATGATTATTCAATCAAATGCTTTATAGTGACATAGAATCTGGAACACTGTTGATCAAAAACAAACTTAAGTGAGAGTACATCCAGTTCCCCCCTTTTTTTGTTTCCTTTTTTGTTTTAATCCAGGTTGAGATGATGTTGCGGGGGTATCGGCCCCGCTCCCCTCTTGTGCAGGATTCAGCCTCCAGCTCCTCCTCTGATGCATCGTTTGCATCAGTACTTGGGAGCACTTGTCCGCGCGCTGCTGCACCTCCCTACAGTACATTCAACCACTTTGCCAGGTGATGACAGACACGCGCCCAAGACTAAAAATGATATGTTTTTAATGCGCCTGAAGTCGGAATCAACGTAGAATGGAGACGCGCCTCGGTCACTGCCTTTTTATCATTTTCTCTGAGTGGATTTGGCTCTTCACCATAACTTCCATCCTGGGCGGAACAAAAGCGGAGGTAAGGTGCATTCCCTCTTGCCAGCTGCCGCTCATCGCAGCATTTCCCCGGGAACTCTCGGGACTGGATTTAACAAATTTTGGAGAGTCACCAGCTGAAGAGTTTCTTAGATTCACCGAAGGGTCACCCACCTTCCGCGGGGACGAAAAGCACAACGATGCGGAACTGACCGCGAGCGAAGAAAGTTCGTCCAAAGTACAGCCACGGTTAGGGGGAAATATCACAAGTTCTCTGCATAAGGGCGCCTTAAGCAGTAACCAGAAACTTTCCCAACCTGAAGTGTCTTCACGCGCATTTGTCCCGTTTCCCAGTAATGTAACCGAGAATAACACAGATGATGGAGAAAATAAAATTGGTGATATGACAGAAATCGAGGACAGGAATGTGACCAGTTGGAGACGTAGTGCGAGGAGCACGGAGACTTGGTCTGGATTCAGACCTGAGGGCGGGGAGGATGCTTCGGTTTCGGACCAGGAGGAGTTTCACCTCACAAGTTCGACATTTGCACTCACTGAGGACACGGCTCATAACCAGGCGATGGTGCACTGGTCCGGACAAAACAGTAGCGTAAGTAGTTAATGTGCTCCAGATTTACGCACGGACCTCTTTTTGACGCAGTGTGGTCATTATTCATCCACAGGTCTTAAATTGCAATAAGAGTCATTCAGAGCTTTCATTTCGACCACAAATAAAGCGATGAAAGATTAAAAGTGAGAGCTTGCAGAATTTAAAGGAATCAGTCTCTACCTTGCGACCTCTCTCTCTGTCTTTCTGTCGCTCTCGCGCACGCGCCCATACACGTGCACGCACACCCTATTCATGCTGTTGTTTATTGATCGGCTGACTTGGCAGATATGGTAAAAAAAAAAAAATAATACTAATGTTCTGCCTACAGAGTTTAAAGGGAATTATGCCCTTTTGCTGTTTGTCCGTGTTTCTCCCATTTAGTCACTCACATACTCACACATAAGCTCATTTTGCTTTCCCCCTTTTTGGCAGTTCTCTGCATGCATGTTTTTCACGCAAAGATTAAATAAATAAACCACTCATTCGCCTACCAACCCTTATATCAGCATTGCTCAGATAAAGTATAACAAGAAAGTTATAATAGCATAATAATTAATAACCATTATAATTATAATCATACCAAGAACCTAAACCTGAAGTCTTTAAAAAAAACAAAAAACAAATTAAGGATAAATGAAGCATGAGATAACATCAAAATACAATGACATACTAAAAAATAAGCACTTGGCGACTGATGGATCACAGGTTGAATAATAGCATTAAGCTTAATATACTCAGTGAGGTTTATTCCCTGATATCCAAAGGGGCATGCATTCTACAGTTTGGACAGATCCAATTTTCTTATGTCTGATTGTGATTCTGAACTTCAAACAACCTACAGTGGAGAATGTGAGTAAATGTAAAGACACTTAAAACAACAGGGAGTCTTATAGATGGAAGCTGGTGAAACATCATAGACATTTACATACAAGCTAAGACATTTAATATCTGTAAAATATATATTGAGCTATGTTGAGTTAAAACCAGAATCACTCAGTGTTCTTTTCTTCTTGTTTTGGTCAATAGCAAAAGCACCAGAATGATTTGCAGTTGACAAATCAAATTCTCAGTAAGACCATTGAAGTCTAGTCTTCTGAGAATGAAGCATGAACTGGGTTTTTGATGTGGCAATATTTCTGAGCTGAGAGAATGCTTATTTTATGGTGTAATGTAATGCTATGATCAAAGTCCAGCACACTCTTACTAATATCTATTGCTTAGGCTTGAACTGTGTAAGTAGAGAGCCAAGGTTTTTGGACAGTACATCTCTTTTGGCCTGGGGCTAAGCAGAAGTATTTATGTTATGCGTGTCTTTCATTGAGTCACCGAAAGTTATTACTCATCAGACTTATTGTATTATTTGGCTGCACAGGTATGCATAATTCTGTGTCATCAGCATAGCTGTGGAAATTTACAATTTGAATACATTACCTCAGAGCTTGAGGACTTTTTTTTTTAAGTATTGCTCTGCTTTGACTTTAGGGCAATTACACCTATTTGCTTTCATGCTCACAGTTCTAATAAGAAGCCTCTCTCTGTACATGGACACAAGTTGTGAAGCCAGAGCCAGCTGGTGGTTTAGCATTTACCCTGGAAGCAGGGGGAAGCAGCTTCATCCAAAGGGTAACATTTATCTATCAGCACCTCTAATTGATACTAATTAGTATGTTGCATCTTGTCTACAAAAGCAGAAATTTCTGTGGTTTATGGGGGAGCTAGAATTATTTCTTAACTGTTTCTCCCTGTTTGTATTCATTATGCTAAGCTGTAAGCCTCACAGCGTACAGTTTTCCACCTCTTGGCAGGAAAGTGAATAAGCTTATTACCCATAATGCAGTATAGTTACAGTATAAGAGGGGTAGCATCCTGGGGTACTAAGGATCAGAAAGTCATGCAGTAATAATAAAGAGACTAAAGTGTTTTTCTCTATGTTTGTGTGTTTTTAATTAACACCATGAGTTAGTTATACACCTAAGCCTGTTATTGTATTAAGTCATTTTCACCAGGATTTGGCACTATCATCTTCACAGTTATATGGTGAACTTTCTGCTTCAACAAATTTCCCCCTTATGCAGAATCTCACCTCGCCTACTCACAATCTAGTGTGTGTTTGTGAATGTGTATGTGTTCCCACTTCTGCTACTTGCCACACCCTCTCGCCTTCTTTCTCTCTTTCTCTGTGTGTGTAAGTGCAGGCCAGGTGGTCACTAAGAAAACGTGCACATTTTCCAGCTGGTCTACTTTTTATACATCTATTTAAAGCAGTAATCTATTTCAAAATGAACCGAGTTGCCTTGTCCTAATTAAACATCTTTGCTTAATCTATTAACACTTACAGTTTAGTCATAAGGGCTTTAATCAGATTCCCTGGAAACAAGGAGACATTTAGTATCACCCATCACAGGCCTAAGCAGTCTTGTCTTACAGGCTGAATAACAAGAAAGACACATTTGTTTTATTAGCCCTCTGATACAAAGAAAGAAGAACTGTTTAGAGGCCCAAACATGCCTGTAGTGTTCATATCTGTACACGTACATGTTTCCTGTGGTTTGTTAATGTGACTCAGTTTGTGTGGGAACCTGTTTTGACAATTCCCCCAGTTGCTGTCACATGTTACATTTGTCATACATGAAATTATATTTTCAGCAATGCTCAAAAATGTAGACGTTTGTTTGTTGTGTTTGCTTGAAAACTCTGAAACATAATAACTGGTTAAGTATTACATCTAAAGAAATTCAGTCAGTTTGTACAGTTTGTGACACACATGGTCCAAGCTTGATGTTGACATGTCTTGACATTTAGTTTTCCTGTCCAGTTCAGGCAAATGCTTTGCTACTTACTTGCTCCTGAAGCCTAGTTGATGGATGTTGCCATTCATTTATTATCATTTGTCCAATTATCACGGTTCACAAACGAAGCTGCAGCATCGTTTCAGCTTTTCAATCAACGCACAAAAAAACAGGCAAAACAAATGTAGGTCTCAGTCCATGCTGCTAATTCATGTGGTTGTTGTCAGTCACATTTAACATTTCAGTACCAAGGGTGCCTTCATTAGAGTTGAACAGTTTAACTGTAGCAGTTAATTAGCAAGCTTCATGGACTCCATTAAGATAAAGAAATTGTAATAAATTGAGATATATTTGAATGTTTGCTTCATGTTCAATTGAAGTGTAGCATTAAATATCTTTTAATGGTTTACCTGCATTAGATAATAAAAAAAAAAAAATTCATCACTGGGCTTTTGAGTGGAGCCAAGGGTACAACATGTTTTACAGGAGGAATTATAATGGCTTAAATATCCACAGGTGGCTAGTGTCTGGTAAACCATATTTGCATTAGACTTTGTTTATTTGAAGTTTGAACAAACAAAGTGTGTATAGGTCCAACAGACTGCTTCTTATACTCTGCCTGCATCTTTGTCAGTGCACTGGTTCTCTTCCAACACGTCCTCCAAGTAAGCGATTGTGATCAATCTGTTGTTTCAGCCGTCTTAGCCCAAGTCATAAGCATTCCTGGCTTGAGACTGGGACACTGGACTAAAACTCTCATCTAATTGTCAGGATTTGCTTTAAAATAGATGCTTTTACAACATTAAACATATATTACAAAGTTTCATTTTGTAGGTTATAAGGGAGCCTAAAGGTAGCGACTCACTCATTTAAACAGTTGTTTTCTATGGGAGGACTGTCTCTTGTCTTCTGTTTTGCAAAATGGAGAAAACACCTTAGCTGAGAGCTTAGACTGAGAGAAAAATCATCAACCCATCTAAGAGGTAATGAGAATAAGGATTTTGGAATCTAAAATATGGATGAAAAAACTGTGGCTAAAGTGTTTTTTGTTAATGTACATTATAGCATAGATTTCAGGTCACTGGCTTGTGGCACATATATAAATCATACAGGTTTACTAACTATATATCAGTTAAATCACTGCACAGTTTCAGTTTTAGCCACACTATATAAAATACCTCTCTAAAAACAAGCCCGCTGTAGTTTATAATGAATCTTTTCGTGGCAGCTATGTGGAAAATCAGACTGGAATTTAAAAAAAAAATAAAAAAAAAATAAACAAAATAAAACAGCAACTGAAAAAAAGACATATCCAGAACAAGGACATAGACGACTTACACAGACTGGAAAACAATCATTGGAACAGGGGTATATAGGAGTGAGTGTAGTGCGTATAATGATCATACATACATACACACACACACACACACACACACACACACACACACACACACACACACACACACACATATATATATAGATAGATAGATAGATAGATAGATAGATAGATAGATAGATAGATAGATAGATATAATAAAAAAGTAAATAAAATGTAAAAAAAAAAAAAAGAACTTTGGTCAACAGTATTACTAAAAGTGCAAGACAGGTGACCAAGAGTTAATTAGGTAAAAAATCAGGTGTTGTGACTCCCCATCAACTAAACATTTAACTTTAAATGATGTGGAAAAATCACTAAAACAGTGGGACAGAGGCAACACTGCAAATTTTGCAGTATACTGCAGGATCAAGCTGTGTGGGTCGCATCCAATTTATCTGAATAAATGTTGTGTTAGTTTAATGTTGAACTTTGTCATTTCAGCGAGTATGATGTTCAGTCCTTGTGTTTGAATGGCTTCATTCAGGTGCTCTAGTTTCTCCCACAGTCCAAAGACTAGCAAGGTGAATCAGAAAGTCTAAATTGCCTGCAGGTGTGAAAGTGCTTGTCATTCTGTTTCCCCTGTGAGGCTTCAAACTGTCCTAGGTCTTACCCAGGAAATGCTGGGATAGGATTCAACATCACATGACCTTGAAAACATCTGTTCTATTTATTTTCACTTTATCCAGCTGTTTTAATGTTACACAGAAGAATAAAATGCAGGAAACATAGTGTATTATTTGTTATATAAAGGAAAAAATTCAAAGCAGAAAGGTTTTGCTAGTGTTGGAAGTGGAAACCACATTCTTTTTCTTTCCATTCTTCTACCTTGTTAAGGTCAGGACAGTGAAGAGCCCTACAACGTCCGTGACAATTCTCAAAAGTTTTTGTCCAAAAGAAAACTCAAATTAGTAGTAGATAGAGAGCCTCCTAATACATCTTCCAGTCCTTGAGCTTTTCAGGTGTTAAGGCATTTATTGTGGATCATAACTATTTTATCATGGTTAAGCTGAATGGCCTGCTTCTGGGTACTCAAAACCTTCTGTGTATGTAGTGTTGAATTTCTGGGTGCTCTGTGCTCTGCTTCTCTGCTTTGAGCAACCTCGAGGATAAGGTTCACAGTTCATGACAATCCATATTTTCAGCCTCCCCCTTTTTGTAGAGGGCGTCCTCCTTTTCATAGATCATGTTCTTGATAGCTTGGTGCGCAGCTTCTCCTCAACTGCCTCATTGAGTTTTTGGTGAATTGTCTCATCTGCTACTGTGAACTGGAGGATGGCCAGGTATGCAGTCAGTCACCAGTTTTGTCCAACTTTTTAGTCGCTTCTATGACTCACTGACTGAATCATAGATAAAATTTTGTCATTCTCCAGTTCCACTTTATGATTGTCTTCTGTGCCCTTGAAAGTCAATATGCGTGAGCATCACTACAGTATCTTTTTAACTGTAATGTTGTTGAGCTGAGCCTTGGTGTCTGTTAGGTTTGGACCGTAAGAATGATGAGATGAGCCAGCAGTTAGTATATTCACTGTCAATGCAAACATCTGTCCTATAATGATTCACTTTTATATGGATATAAATCTATGGTGTCCCAAGTGAGAGACTACCATACCTCAGCTACACAAACCAGAGTTACAGAGATATATGTTTGTCACCCCCAGTGGTTTCAGTTATAATGAAATCTTTTAATCCTGAAACCCCAAATAATTAAGGAATCAAAAGTAAAATGTTGGTGTTACAGCATTATTGAGGTATGTAATTAATATATTAAAATTAAAGCTGGAGATTTCATGCAAAAAAAATAAAAAAAATCTTCAGGGTGTTGGAAAACTTGAAAATCACGTCTCTTTCCTTTCTAACTTCCATGCCTCTTCTTCTTCTTCTTCTTCTTCTTCTTCTTCTTCTTCTCTGTTTTGCCATATATACCATCATCCTGGAGCCACATTAAGAATACTGTTTGCCCAAAGTGTGATATTTTCAGTACAAAGCTGGCCTTACTCAAAGAAAATGCTAATGTATAAGAACCAGGAATATGAGGATAAAATTGGATGAAATAAGCAGTATGTGGTGAAAAAAACTGTTGTGTGGACCTGAAAAAAAGTCAAAAATAAAAGTGAGACATGCAAAGCCTTGGCAGGAAAGTAAATAATCATATTTTCTGAGATGTTGAATAATTTCTTTGATGTAAAGCAAAGGAAAGGGACAGCAAACATACAAAAGATGTCATGTCTTAAAGAAAATGAGCACACAGGTCAGAAAACATTCTGAGGTCTATCAAAGAGATTGCATAAAGGAGACCATATTCAACATCAACTCATTATTAATAAATGGAATAAAAGCAAAATAATGATTTCTTTCTTTATTTAAATCTATAATTGTATAAGTTAATGTAAAATTAAATCTTAATGAATAAACAGTGACATAAAAGGGATTTATGACTGCACTTCTCCCTGTTGATCAGTTTGACACAATTTCTTGTCCCATTTCTATCAAATGCCATATTGAAATAATTACAAAAGAAAGTGTAGCTTTCTCTGCAGCAAAATCTAATCTGGATCATGTTGCTTCTTTCTTGTCATCAACAACATGTTATATTTATATTGCTAAATCTAGTTTAGTCAGTAACACCTTTCCACCATTTTATCTTGCCTGTGTAAATTCTGTCTCTTCAGCATAGCATCACAATCAGCCGTGTTCTGTTGTTTTTTTTCAAAAAGCCTTTTGACATGCTCAGACATCCTCAGACAGCCCACTGACTGACACTGCCAGAACAGACCTCCACCAGCTCTCCTCTCTCCTGGCTGGCTGCGATGGCCTGGAATGTGGAAGGCGAGGGGTTGGTGTAACGTTTCAGGAAGGGAAACATCACACACATAAATAAATTCATGAAATACATAATGATAGGAACTGCAACACCATGACTTAGCATAAGACAACCAAAGACAACAAATTCATTTTTCCTGACAATTTATGGCTGTGGTACTGTCTGTACTGCATGGATAAACAGAGAGACTGGTTTTTTAAAGCTCAGCACTGCACAGAAACTACTGGCAGGATGAGTTCAGCTCTGCCGAGCCACCAAGCCTTCCTGTGGTGAGGTTCTCTAACGCCTTGAAATCCTGCTGAGTGTGGTTTTTTTTTTTTATTGGCAAGCTGCGTTCCCCTCCTGGGTTTCCTTTCTTCTGCACCAAGTGTGGTCTAACAGAGCAGAAATTCCAAATTCAAATCAGGTAACGATCTTATTCTAAACTAGGATAAAGTTAATTTGCTGGGAACAATGCATAATGAGATCTCACCTCTTTCCTTGTTTTTTTTTTGTTGTCACAGACACATCTTTTTGTTTGCACTTCTTTGTCTTTGTTTAAATACAACTTATGCTGTGCGGGTCCGTGCTATTGTTATGTCTGCTCTGGCTGTTTCCACTGTGACTCACTGTTGTTTCATGAGCAGCTGCTAAAGCTTCAGAATAATTGGAGTACCAGTTGGTGAGCAAAGAGTTGGCTTATTCATTTGCACAGATATCTTCACAATTAATGTTAAATTTACCGATATATCTTTGAAGTGCTATTTGAGTTGTTAGCTGCTTGGTGTGTCTCAGTGCCTCAGTGCTCCAGCTCAAACACTGCCAGTTGGTTGCTTCTGTCAATATTCTTTTGTTGGCCATTGCTCACTTTGCACCTCATTTTGTGGTTCAGAACACTTTCATTTTACAGTGGCCACCTGCATTTCTTGTTCATATACCATCTGGCTGCTGCAAGAAAAGCTTTATAATCAAAACCATAACTTTGATTTGCTCACTTGAGTTCTCCATTTTGGATTTACAGTGATGCATTTTGGCAAACAGAAGGATCAGCTGTTTTACTTTATTTATGTCAGAGGAAACATATTGAAGAGTCCAGGGAGCTTTTAGGTTTGTCAACATGCTGCCAATCTTTTACCTTTTCACTCAGCACTTCCAAATTTCAAACTGAGTGCTGAAGATTTAAAGGGAGTTTTGAAAAAAAGAAAAATCCTCCTCGCACAGCGGGGATAACTTTTTGGCTGGGTTGGAAACCTACCCACTTGCTGTTTAATCTTGCTTGCATTGATCAGACCCCCTCCTCGTGCACACTGAAGCTCCCAAGCTTAGCATGCTGCTGTAACCCAGCTGCTGAACTAGCCTGGGCGTTCATTTATGGTGAAGAAGCGAATGATGCGAGGGTATAAGCTCAAAGAGTAAGGAAGCCGTTTCAGATGACTTGCCAACCGAGCTTCTACTTCGACACAGTGCTGTTGTCTCGGCAAGAGAAGCTCAATAATGTCAGATACTTGCTGTTCTGCTCAAAAGCCGAAGCTGTAACATGAAGCTGCACTCAAAATGCTGATTATTTGATGTTTACTGTCTGCCAGAGTAACAGAGTACTGCCATCAGACACATAATAGCTGAACTTTATTGCTGCAAGAATGACAGTAAAATGTGCAGTCGGTTGAAAAGGATTTATTTAAATTCATAAGCAGTATATTTACTGCGATTAACACCTTCTTGTATTTATACATCAGTCTGATCAGGACACCGATAGTTTATGTTGTGCAAAGTGCTATTGTGAAGTTGCTTCATAATTTATGATTGCAGTGACCTGCTATCCATGGGGGAGCCAACAGCTCTGACTTCAAACAACCTAGCTCCAGTACAACATCTGCTCTATGAGGAAATGTTGCCTTTGTTAATGAAATGATATAAATTGATGTGGCAGACAAAAGGCTCTGTACATTTTGTGTCTCACTCAGGTGTTATTGAAGTATATGACGGCATGCTCTCCTGCAGGCTTTTGTTGCCGCGGAGTGCATCATAAAGCAATATACACCGTAATAGAATTAGACAATTCCTTCTTTAGTGAAGGTGTTAAATGATGCTGTTTAATGTGGTAATTTTATAAAGTGAAGTTTCATACTTTTGGCTATGCTGCCCCTGGGGGCTTTGAATTTGCTTGCTAAGCTTTTTTTTTTTTTATTCCTTGAACAGCATGCGCTCTAACATTGTTAACACCTCTGTGGTGTGGGTATCTAGGTGTTCTCACATTTCTTCTCCCAATTAGTTTGACTCATTTGTGAAATTCAGTGCCACAAGTTGTCACACGTTTGAGCGTCATCATTACACATATTTTTGATGTCCTATTACAACATGCACTAATTAAATTAGCTCTAATCACATTATCTATATTAACAATGGATCATATGCCTACTTGTGATGTGAATCTGTTAAATGTGAACATGCAGCAGGGAAAAGGCTTAGACAGTGACCACTTCTTGATGTGTAATATTTGTCTTTATTATTAATATTCCAGTGAGTAACTCCTGTAACAACTGCTTTTATGGAATCATCCATCTGTTTAATTGCTGTGGTGAAATGTGATGACAGCTTTATTGATGAGGCATCTTAATTCCAACAGCTGATAAGGCCTGATCAGTGGGTTGGTTAGAGTAGGAATGAATTGCAGTGTGTACTCTGTTGCTCATTTCATTTGTCTCAAGTGTTCACCCTTCAGTAACCGAATCCCCACACTGCTTTCTACCTCCACGCCACCCCTACCCCTCTGCATACAACGCCTTCATTTCCCACCAGTAATCTCTTCACCCTAAGCTCTTTAAGTCACCATTAAGCCTCCATTCATTCTTATATAATGATCAAATTCATCCCAGGCCATTTACCTTCAAGGTTTAAGATTTACAAAGGATTAAGAGTTGAAAAATCAATTTGCTTGCACTTGGATGTCAAGTAATCCACTTTGGAAACATGCTGGAGTTACTGCAGCCTAATGTGCTATGTGCCACATGGTAGCTGTAGGAGAGTAGGTTAACGGTCCTGAAACACCGATTTGCAGCGTAAATATGCATGTTTTGTGTGGTGATACCCCATCTTGCTGAACACTCTGCAAAAATATTGAGTATTATTATCAAATCCTTTATTTAGACAGGTAGTCTCACATTATAAATTACACATTATATGTTCATAAATTAAGAAAAGCACGTGCAAGGGAAGTTGAAGATAAATAAATATAAACTTTTAAAATGTTTCAGTGACATCAGAGAATGTAGTTTCATAATTTGTTGTAGCTCATTCCATTTATTGACAGCAAAGTATTTACATTCAGTTTTTCCAAGTTCAGTGTGAATAAGAGGTCCAGCTAATGTTAAAATTCTTAGTAGTCCCGTGACTAGACATTGTAAGTACAGTGTTTAAATTTAATTAAAGAGCAGAGGTAAGCAGTCAATTTTTACAGTAGAGCCTTGTAAATAAACATCATACCATGCTGCTCTCTTTTGTAAGCTTTTTCACATAAGATACAAAAAAAATAATCACCTGTGACAAATCCCAACTTTGATAAACAGAATCAAGAGGATTTAAGGTGGATGAACAAGCATGCATACAATATCACCAAACTCAAGCGCAGACAGATTGTTCAATGATCGTACGACTACTGAACGAATTTGTTTCTGTACAAAAATCCAATTTTTGTCTTTGGTTTTCTTGATTGGTTTTCCACATGGGTCTGAAAAGTGTATTTATAACAAGGGCTTGAATATGGACTGTAGGCTGGATGCTTCATTACCTCCTTTGAGGAGGTTATATGATTGTTTGGTCTTTCTGTTACTCAAAAATTGATTTTTTTGTATTAAAATTGTAATAATGGTAAACTTTAGTACACAGCTATTATACTGTTAACCAATAATTAAATAGTATTAAATGTTTACCATAATTCAGAATGGTGTAATTTATACTTAACTAATTAGTTTGTGTAATAAACTAAAATTATTAAATTATTAAAATTATTTTATATTCAGGCTGCTGGACCTCAGTGTCCTTTGGCACTGATTCCATGATGCACTTGTGGCTCACGTGTCTTTTTCATAAACCCATTGTTTTCCTAAACCTAAACAAGGTGCCTTAACCTAACCAGACAGCTGGCAAAAGCAAAATTAAACAAGTAAAAACTAAAACTAACGAATCCATCTACCTACTTGTATAAGTCATAAACCTAAGTAAAGTCTATTAACATTATCTGCATGGTTATTATAAAGTTGCAGCTGGTTTACAAATCAGCTATTCACCAGTTAGCAAACATCAATAATTATCATTTCATTGTTTGTTAATAGTAAATGGCTATTAACTAAAGGTTTATCAATGATCAATTTGCCATTTATTATTAATAGTTAATATAGTTAATAGTTAATAATGTGTTACCAACATTTTTACTAAAAAAAGGGAATGAAGAGTGAACCAAAGCCAGGGTACAATAAGAACCAAACAGTGAGTTAGAGAGTTGTTATACCCCTAGGTAGCTGACACCAAATAGGACACCTTTGTTCAAATTCAAAGGTAAAGATGTGCTAAAACAGCTTCTATTATCATTTAAATTCAGAGGATAAATTACCATGTGGTGTATTCATTAAAAAAGAGCCTTCATCTGGTGGTTCGAAATAGCAATTTAATGGCTTCTGTGACATGTTGAGCACCTTTCTGACACAGACAATCCCACAAAGTGAATATTGTATCACTTTATTGATGTGTTAACTGCAGCCATCAAGTTTCACCTTACTTTCAGCATCACTCAGAACACAGGAATCTTTTCCAACCAGCAGTAAGGTAGATACACATGACATTTTGCTGTAATCCTGGAGTCTTTCCAAGGAAATGCATAAAGTTAATTGCCATACAGAAGAGGGGTGGGGGTGTAATTTGTCCTAATTTTCAGACTGCTGCAGGTTGTTTTATTGTGTATGACAGTGTCCATGAGGCTATGACTTTTGGAAGGCATAAAGGCTATTTTATTGGAAGACCATAAATCTCTGCAACCCAGTCTGGACACAAAGTTATAACAAGCTGTGGGGATTATCCTAGAACTACTTCTTATAAAGAGAATTTTTATACATTCAGCACAAGGTAAGAGCAGAGTCAGAGTTTTCTGACTCAGCCTATGCATAGGGGGAATACAATCTGGAAATAAAGTAAAACTGTGAATTTAAAATTTACTGCATTAACACCGTGGTGTTACATAGAGGGTATGTATTAGATAATGGCTCTATTATGGAGAAACATGAATAGGATGAACAAAATTTGCTGTTTATAGTTTATATACAGTAATTGCAAATATGATATCTTTGAGATAATTTTTCATTCAGCTCTAGGGAATTGTGACACAAATCTTCCAAGATTATCTTATCTATAGATCAAATAACTAATCTAAACAAAGAATCATCGATTGCAACCCCATTTATATAATGTGCAAAGCAAAAAACTAGAAAGCTCACATAATAATAATAATAATATGTATGTACTCGCAAAAAATAGAGGATGCTTCATTATATTTCATTAGGTCTGTAATTTGTTGGACAACGACACAATTTTTGTAGTTTTCCCTCTGTCCACCACAGTGGATTTTAATTAAAACAATCAATATGTCATTAAAGTGCAGACTTTCAGCTTTAATTCAAGGGGTTTAAAAAAAGTTTTGCATTAAATGTTTAGACATTGCAGCCGATTTTATACACAGTCCTTCATTTGCAGAGACTCAAGTAATTGGACAAAGTAACATTATTTTAAATACACTATATTGCCAGAAGTATTCACTAACCCATCCAAATCATTGAATTCAGGTGTTCCAATCACTTCCATGGCCACAGGTGTATAAAATCAAGCACCTAGGCATGCAGACTGCTTCTACAAACATTTGTGAAAGAATGGGTCGCTCTCAGCAGCTCAGTGAATTCCAGTGTGGTAATGTGATAGGATGCCACCTGTGCAACAAGTCCAGTTTGGAAATTTCCTCATTACTAAATATTCCACAGTCAGTGGAAAAGTGGAAGCGATTGGGAATGACAGCAACAGTGGGGTCAGCGGATGCTGAGGCTCATAATGCACAGAGTAAATAGCTACAGACCTCCAAACTTCATGTGGCCTTCAGATTAGGTCAAGAACAGTGCGTAGAGCCCTTCATGGAATGGGTTTCCATGGCCAAGCAGCTGCAGCCAAGCCTTACATCACCAAGTGCAATGCAAAGCATCGGATGCAGTGGTGTAAAGCATGCCGCCACTGAACTCTAGAGCAGTGGAGATGTGTTGTCTGGAGTGACAAATCACGCTTCTCCGTCTGGCAATCCGATGGATGAGTCTGGGTTTGGTGGTTGCCAGGAGAACGGTACTTGTCTGACTGCATTGTGCCAAGTGTAAAGTTTGGTGGAGGGGGGATTATTGTGTGGGGTTGCTTTTCAGGAGTTGGACTCGGCCCCTTAATTCCAGTGAAAGGAACTCTTAATGCTTTTTGGACAATTTCATGCTCCTAACTTTGTGGGAACAGTTTGGGGATGGCCCCTTCCTGTTCCAACATGACTGCGCACCAATGCACAAAGCAAGGTCCATAAAGACATGGATGAGTGAGTTTGGTGTGGAAGAATTGACTGGCCTGCACAGAGTCCTGACCTCAACCCGATAGAACACCTTTGGGATGAATTAGAGCAGAGACTGCGAGCCAAGCCTTCCTGTCCAACATCAGTGTCCGACCTCACAAATGCGCTTCTGGAAGAATGGTCAAAAATTCCCATAAACACTCCTTAACCTTGTGGAAAACTTTCACAGAAGAGTTGAAGCTGTTATAGCTGCAAAGGGTGGGCCAACATCATATTAAACCCCATGGATTAAAAATGGGATGTCACTCAAGTTCATACAGTGGGGCAAAAAAGTATTTAGTCAGCCACCAATTGTGCAAGTTCTCCCACTTAAAAAGATGAGAGAGGCCTGTAATTTTCATCATAGGTATACCTCAACTAT
>VUQS01037738.1:12707-26021 GCA_015108495.1 Heterochromis multidens
ATATTGAAGATTTTTTTTTTTTTTTTTTTTTTTTTTTTTTTGTTCTTTGGAGCCAGATGTAAACATACACTATATGGACAAAAGTATTGGACCACACTTCTTATTCTTTGAATCCAGGTGTTTTCAGTTCCACTGCCACATGTGTATAAAATCAACCACCTAGCCATGCAGTCTGTCTTTACAAACATCTTTGAAAGAATGGGTGGTTCTAAAGAGTTTACTGAATTCGAGCGTGGTACTGCAATAGGATGCCACTGTTGCAACAAATCAGTTTGTGAAATTTCTTCCCTCCTGAGTTCAGGATTGCTATGGTTAGGGAACCACAGCAACTCAGCCACAATGTAGCAGATCATGTAAAGTTAGAGTGTGGGGTTGCTGAGTGCTGAGTGCATAGTCTGTAAAAGTCAACAACACTGCTGACTCAGTAACTGCAGAGTTCCAAACCTCCTCCAGTATTAATATCAATACCAAAATTGTGCGCCGTGAGCTTCATGTCATGTGTTTCCATGGCTGAGCAAGTCATGCAGGTGTAATGTGTAGGTAACCCAGTACTTTTGTCCATATAGTGTATTTAGACCAGAGGGTGACGTGAAGTCAGTGCTAGCTAGAGTAATTAACAAGCTGCATCCATAAACTATATGTGTGTAATGCACAGACATGCATAGCTGCAAG
Organism: Heterochromis multidens; assembly: GCA_015108495.1. Taxonomy (NCBI): domain Eukaryota; kingdom Metazoa; phylum Chordata; class Actinopteri; order Cichliformes; family Cichlidae; genus Heterochromis; species Heterochromis multidens. Next base: position 13,380 of record VUQS01037738.1, read on the forward strand.
TAATAGGCTTTGAAAGTACTGGAATGTCACACAGCAAAACTGGTGCTCAAACTTGCTTATAGCAGACTACATTATTTGTCAGATAATTCCATTAAAAATACCCCAAAGCGCACCAACAGCATAAACAAAGTTGAGGTCCAGTTCGGTGACTGAAATGAGCTGACGTGAGACCTGTGTCAGGACACCTGTCATCAAAGCAGTCACACCCCTAAGTCTTAACAAAATCCAAATGTGGAACAAAAAAAATACCCCATGCATTTGTTATGAAGGGGGGGAAATAGTTACAAAGACCATAACCATTTTTGTACCAGGTTGTAAACATGTTTATGTTTGGTAAGCTGAGTATTTCAACATGGTAGTCTATGAGGATTGAGTTGTTTTTTGAGTCTGTGTCAAGTGGCCATTAGAAGAACTGCAGTTTTTGGGGGTACTTTGTGGGTTCATTTTTCATTCAAACGTAATACTCTTAAATAAGTGATGTACTGATATTGAAGCTGAAATACTTAACATATCTAGCAGAGAGACCAACACAGATGGAGTTACAGTGAATGACTGTGAAAGGTTTAAGTTTACTGAAATCAGCTAGTTGTGATAATACATGTCCATGTTGTTATGCTAAAGTATGTGTGTGACTATGGTTTGGTACTTCTTGATACTGTTGGTGTAATCTGGATATAGGCTTTATTTTTCCCAGTTTCTCAACAGTGGATTCTATTGAAAAATGTTTCAAATGATCTTCCTCTCTAAAGTTTTCCAAATTAACATGTATTGATAATCCTTTTAAGAATACATTCCTCATCACTTTTCTAACAGCTCAAATGTGTTAACTTCCCAACACAGGTCAGCTACACCAGTGGTGCTGGGGAGGCCTTTGGTGTATACCTTCATGAAAATATAAATGGAAATAGGCTGACAAATCTTCCTGGATTTTGACAAAGAACAGTTTCTTGACTTATCACACAATTGCCCATTTTAATACCAACTTACATACCTAAATAATACCCTGGACTGTTATCTTTATCTTACAGTAGATTCAAACTCAATGTCCAATCCATGAATTAAGACAGATCTGTCTTCAAAATAAATTAGCAAAGCGCACTTGTTGCTCAGCACCTAAAAGGTGTTTTCTGACATATCTCTCCATTGAATAAGGCTGTTGGCTAAAAAAATATGTGCAACACAATGCGCTTGCAACCACAGATAAAGAACAACTTTGGTTTGCTCCAGTACAACTGCTAAGAGGACAGTGAACAGTGAAGACTGAATGCAGGACATTCACATGGAAATATCTTGGCTGTTTTGTTTCATTTGCTGTGTATTTCTTCTGTGTTCCTTCTTTTTGTACAACAAAATAGATCCTTTGAAGGGTTACCCTGCATGGCTGTTGTCCTGTTAATCATAATCGTCATATTCTGGATCCATGTCTTCACCCTGGTAGTACGCCCCCTGTGTGGAGTAGGACCTCGTCTTCATTGAACAGTTGGTGTCCATCAAAATAGCCTGAAATGACAATTATTGAAAGGTGTTTCAGTCATTGGGGGTGGCTGTAGCTCAGGAGGTAGAGCAGGTCATCTATTAATCGGAAGGTTTGATCCCTGGCTGCTCCAGTCTGCATGCCAAATATCCTTGGGCAAGATACTAACCCCAAGTTGCTCTCCGATGCATCCATCGGAGTGTAAATGTGTGTGAATGTTAGTTAGAGCACTTAAGCATAGAAAAAAGTGCTTGTATGACTGGGTGTGAATGGGTGAATGAAGCATGTTGTATTAAGCACTTTGAGTGCTCCAGGAGAGTAGAAAAGCGCTATATAAGAATCAGTCCATTTACCATTCATTGCAGTTACTTGAGTAAAACACCCTTTTTCTGTTTTTTTACCGTGTATGATTTGAAAACTTCCTGATTGAACCTGAAGTTTTATATTCAGGTTTTATACTGAAGTTTTGTAACATAATAACAGCATTTCCAGTGTTAGCTCAGGAGGCTTTCGAGGAATGGATCTTTTATTTCTCTAATTTCTTCTTTTGTTTACAGCCAGCTGTAAAACTAATTCAGTAGACTTATTCAGTGGACTGCCCAAGAAAAACAACTGAGCAACTCATGATCATATTCTTCCTGTTTGTTTCCCTTGCACTGGTTATGGTCTTCACAATTGGCTTTAAACTTGTATTACTTCATTTTAAAGCACCAATTGGCATTTATCAACCCCACACTGCTGACCCTCTCTACACTTCATGTCACTACTTCAGATCTACTGACTGGTTTCTGTTTGCTGTCCCCAGGTTTAGGCTGGAGGGCAGTAGAACATTTGCAGACAAAATAGCCCCAGAATAGCCTTCTACTAAAAATCAGAAGGTTAACATCAACATCCATCAGCATTTAATTATTACTGTTATCCACTAGTCATTTAGTGTTTTATCTCCTTATTTTATTACCTTATTTCTCTTTATTATTTACTACTCCAATGAATGTTTACTATTTCATTTTCTTTTGTATCAGTTACAGCTAAATATTCATGTGTGATCATGATCTAACGTTTGAATCAACCATGTTGAAGGCTTAGCAGGCATCAGAGAAAAATATAACAGAGGAAATGAATGGATAGGGTGAATACATCAGTCTGTGACAGGATCTGCTGGAATTTTAATTTCATAACTTATTTATTACTTCAGCAAGGAATCTGCATGGAAGTGTTTAGTAACCACAGCAAGGTCTGCTCCCCCATCAGACCACAGTTAAGTACCCCTTGCTTGCTGCAATTGCATGTTGGAGATTTATAGAAAATCTCCAACATGCAATGATCTTATCTTAACTTTGTCAAGCTTGTCTTTCAAGGTTTCCATATTTCTGTGTGTATATATTGACATGGTCCCTGGGTCCTGGACTCAAGGTTTTGAATTTTTGTGGATTCACAATTTGTTTTTGGTTTTGAGAAGGGATATATGTTCAGGCTTTATAGTTTTCTGTTAGTGGTTTGACTTTATGTTCCATTGTGCTTATGAGTTTTTTTTTTTATTTCATGCCTTTAGTCCCTTGCTTTGGTTTTGTTGATGATAGGTTTGTTAGTTTCCCTTTGTGTTCCATTTTGTTCCTCCAGTCTTGTCTTCGTGTCTGTCTTTTGTCTTTGTGTCAAGTTTGTATGTTCGAGTCTCTGTCTCAGTGTTCTCACTGTTTTATTTTGAGACAGTCTCTTTTCTCCTGTGCTTTGTACTGAGTTTAACACTCCTAGTCTCATTATTCCTGATTTGTTCCTGCTGTGTTTCCCACCTGTTTCCTCTCCCCTCATTACCTGAGCCTCCACTGACATATGTAGGAACTGGCTGACTGTACTTAACCCTTCAAAGCCTGAACCATGAAATAATTGCCTGAAAAGTAAAAAATAATAATAATAATGGAGTGTTTATTGAATCTTCTGACAGATTTTGTGAAAAAAATAAATTAAATATTAATTTGAATAAATAAATTTTAATCTGTATCATTTTTGCTACAGCCGCCATATTTTTTTGCAATTTATCACACTGATGATGTAGAAATCTCAAAAACTTACAAAAACTTGATTTATCAAATATGATACACTAAAGCATTAAAGGATTAAGTATATTTTGACTCTTACGATTTTCTCTTCTTGTCCTGGTGGATTCCTCAGAAAGAGGCAGAGAGGAGCAAATATAATATCCACTATTCCAATGATGGTCATCAGCCAAGGGAAGCCAATACTCTCAGCAATGGAACCTCCAATAGATGGACCTGTATCAGGAGAAAACAGATCACTTACTGGTTTAGTTTGTTGATTTGGTGGAGTGCAGCACTTTCCAGAGGAGCTAAGTGTTGACAAAATGATGTATTGATGTAGCAATGGGGTGATGTTAGGATAGATTATGACTTAGTAATAATATGACGGTGGGGTCCAAATGTCTGACAGCAAAAGTAGTGGTACTTGCATGCTATTTTGCATATGTTTTGTTTAAATTCAAAATAGTTTAATTGCAATATCATATATCATATCTATATCAGTGTTTAAATGAAAACTTGAAAACTGTTGAGGTCTGTGCATCCCTTAGTCGATATGCCTCTCCAGACCATCACTGACCCACCACCAAACAGGTCATGCTGAATGATGTTACAGGCAGCATAACATTTTCTATGGCTTCTCCAGACCCTTGTGCTCAGGGTGAACCTGCTCTCATCTGTGAAAATTACAGGGTGGACCTGCCAATTCTGGTATTCTGTGGCAAATGTCAATTGGGCTCCACGGTGCCAAGCAGTGAGAACAGGGCCAACTAGAAGACGTTGGTCCGTCATGAAGTCTGTTTCTGATTGTTTGGTCAGAGACATTCACACCAGTGGCCTGCTGGAGGTCATTTTGTAGACCTCTGGCAGTGCTCATCCTGTTCCTTCTTGCACAAAGGAGCAGATACTGGTCCGGCTGATGGGTTAAGGACCTTCTACAGCCCTGTCCAGCTCTCCAACTTTAAAACCATTCCTGTTTTGGGGGTTGTCTCATTGTTGCCCCTCTAGTGCACTTCTTGTTAATTTCATTATCTCTTGTATTATTGTAGGGTCTTTACTTTACAATATAAAGCACCTTGAGGCGACTGTTGCTGTGATTTGGCGCTATATAAATAAAATTGAATTGAATTGAGGTGATCAGGTGACTGTAAAGAAAAGTCCAATCAGCATTGTTTTATGTTCTTTGGTCTTCAAGTATTTCTTTTGGGCCCATTAAACCTGGTTTAACCTGGTGCAGTGTGAATCCTTCTCCACAAAGATGAAACAGGGGGTGGGGCATGTCATGGCTAAACCGAACCTTTCCCGTTACTGACACTTGCTCCTAACTTGGATTTATCAATAAATAAGGACTTTTTGCACATTATCCTCTATGAAATGTTGGTGTGTCTTAGCCCACCTGTGTTTTTATCCTTGTTTTCCATCCTGAGAAGTAGCTACGAGATGTTACTTGTCCTCTCAAACTTTTGTTAACTGGAGTTTTAGGTTCTTCATTTAACAAAATCTGCATCTGCACTGTAGTCGCTTTTCTCTCTCTCAGTGCTCCTTCAAAAATCTTGTGTTTAGCCATGATTTGAAGAACACAGTGTTATACTTTGACTTAGTTGTGATGCCACGTTTCTCATTATTACAATAAAATATATATTTTACTTCTCATTCATTTATATGTCCTGTTTGTTGTTCACGGTCCTCTTTTCCCTGTTTGCTTTCCCCTCACCTCTCAGCCAGTCGAAGCTCCCTGAGCCTCATTCTGCCAGGGGTCTCTTTCTCCCCACTGTTGCCAAGTGATTACTCATATGCCTTACCTTAAAATATTGAGACAACTGTTATTGCGAATTGATGACGCTAAACTTAGCACAAAAAGTAAGGAAATTTGTGCTTGTTCGATTATTTCTTTGTTGTAACAATGCTTCCTGGCAATAAATCTTATACTGTTGGAAAGCCTGTTTATTTCCCCTTAAATGGTGCCACATTTGTAAGACAAATGCATTTGTAGGTTGAGCAGCAGAGTTGAGTATGTGGGTTACGCTCGTGAAAGACTTGCCAAATCTTCTCTGCCAATTTCAAACAGCTTATTCTGCTATTGACTATTGTTTTGAGCTTCTGGTACCCCAGGTACTGACAATCAGGTGCCTGATTGGCACCTGATTAGAAGCACCTGTGTGCATAGACTCAGTCAGTTGGTATCTGCTCCAAGCATGCCATGTTTGACTGATCTGGATAGGTCCCGTGCCATAAGGCAACTTCAAGCTTACCACCTCCACAAAACCAAGTGACAGCATTATTTGGATTGAGCAGTAGTACCATCTCTAAATTGAAGGCCAAGTTCCATATAATGGGGGATGTCAGATACAGGCCACAAATCGGCATTTCAAGAAGAGGACACTACAAGAAGACCATTTTGTCACCCTGTCAGCACTTAGGAACCATAGGCAGTCAAGGTTTGCAGGACAATATGACCAACAGCTCTCTACTCAGACAATCTGGAACAGACTGCACACAGCCAATCTCTGGTCTCATAGGGCTGCCAGGAGGCCTGCCATGACTGCCCTTCACGCTCAGGCCCATTTGCGCTGGTGTCAGCAACATGTGCACTGGAACACCAACTTGTGCAGGAACGTTATGTTCAGTGATGAGTCCAGATTCTGCCTATGGCAGTTGGACCATGTGGAGAAGATGCGGGGAATGCTATGCTGATTGCTGCACCATTAGGGTAACAGCTTTTGGTGGAAGCAGTTTGATGGTGTGGGGCGGCATCTCCCTCACTGGAAAAACAAGGCTTGTCATCATTGGAGGCAATCTCAATGCAGAGAGATATCGAGATGAGATTCTGCAACCATTGCAATCCTATTTCTCCACAGTCTGGGACACTTGTCCCCACAGAGTGGAGTTTATCAGAGACTACCTCTAGAATTTGGGAGTGGAGAGGATGGAATGGCCTGCCTGCAGTCCTGACCTCAATCCCATTGGACACTTGTGGGATCAGCTTGGGCATGCTGTTCGTGCCAGAGTGACCAACACAACCATATTGGTTGCAGGAAACTTATATGGTAATCTAAACCATAAATCCAAGAAGTTTAAAAACACCTGGTTGAACGTATTTATGTAGAGCAAGTGTGAACACTTCTATCAAAGTAGAAGTTTTGGGAGTTTGCTGGTCTGGAGTATTCAGGTGTGTGTGAGTGAATGTCTCAGCAAATTCACCCCAAGTTAAAAGCATGCAATGCTCAGAGAAATTGCAAAAAACCCAAGAGTTACACCTCAGGCTCTACAGGCCTCGGTTAGCATATCAAATTTTAAAAGTTCATGACAGTACGATTGGGGTAAAACTGAACAAGTATGGCTTGTTTGGAAGGGTTGCCAGGAGTAAGGCTCTGTTCTCTATAAAGAACATGGCAGCACAGCTTAGATTTGCAAAGTTGCATCTAAACAACCCACAAGACTTCTGGAACAATTTCCTTTGGACAGATGAGACCAAAGTGGAGATGTTTGGTAATAACGCTAAACTGGTGACTAAAGTGGAGATGTTTACGCTGATATGCACAGCATATCAGCGTAAACACCTCATACCAACTGTCAAGCAGGGTGGTGAAGGGGTGATGATTTGGGATTGTTTTACTGGTGCAGGACCTGGGCACCTTGCAGCCCTTTAGTTGACTGTGAACTCCAGTGAACTCAACTGTACCAAACTATTCTAGTGTAAAATGGGAGGCCCCTGTCCAACAGCTAACGTTTGGCCCAAACTTGGTCATGCAACAATGACAATGATCCCAATCACACCAGCAAGATGGCACCAGACTGGCTGAAAAAGAAAAGAATCAAGGTGTTGCAAAGGCTCAGTCAAAATCCAGACCCCAACCCCACTGAAATGCTGTGGTAGGGCCTTAAGAAAGCTGTGCATAAATAAATGCCTGCAAAACTCAATGAACTAAAGCAATGTTGTAAACAAGAGTGGGCCAAAATTCCCACACAATGTGTGCACGGTGTGTCTTTTGTCCTGCCCCCCCACAATTGGTCGGGGCAGATAGCTGCTCCTCCCTGAGCCTGCTTCTGCCGGAGGTTTCTTCCTGTTAAAAGGGAGTTTTTCCTTCCCATCGTCGCCAAGTGCTTGCTCATAGGGGGTCGTCTGAATTTTAGGGTTTTCTCTGAATTATTGTAGGGTCTTTACCTTGCAATATAAAGCGCCTTGAGGCAACTGTTGTGATTTTGTGCTATTTAAATAAAATTGAATTGAATTGAATTGAATTGAATTGAACTGAACGACACGAGAGACTGATAGTCAGACAGAAAGTTATTACTTCAACTTACTGCTGCTAAAGGAGGTTCTAGGGGTGTACTTAGTTTTTCACAGGACTGCACAGAGTCCTGTGAAAACTTTCTTTTTCACATGGCTATACAAATCGATTTTTGCTTTAATTTTTTTAATTTTAAGATGAGTCTAAAAGAATTTAGGAAACTTGAAAGGGTCTGAAATCTTTGTGAATGTACTGTAAAGCTGTGGTCAGAAGTTTACATACACTCATCATGGCGTGAATGTCATGGTAATTTTGGGCTTTTAATGGTTTTTTTGAACTGTTATTTTTCCAGGGTGGAATGACTGTATAGTATACATTTTTAATGACTTGAAAAATCAAGAATTGGATGCACAAGTTTGAATTTATTTTACATTTTCTCCAGAAGGCATTTAACTTGTAGGAAGATGCAAATTTCAGTTGAGCTTGAAGGTGTCAATTTTGGAGCAGGGGCTTCTTTCTTGGGTACCTTCTCAGTCCACGGTGATTTAAAACTCACTTCACTGTGGACAGTGACCTTGGTATTCCAGGAGTTTCTAGTTCATGGCAGGCTTGAGCCTTGGTGGTTCCTGGGTTATTCCTGAAAATCCTAACCAATTTCCTCTCATCTAAAGGTGACAGTTTGGGTCTTTGGCTCTTCTTCCAGAAGTTGGCAAAGTGGTGACACATCTGAATAACTTGTATTTACATGCAGCTGTTTGACCTAATGATCTTGGAATCTGCAGTTATTTAGAAATGGTTCCAAGAGACCTCCCCAGCTTGTGCAAATCTGCAGTTCGCCTTCTTGGATCTTCACTGAGTTCCTTGGACTTTCCCATTGTTTTGAGTATTGTTCATTCCAATGAGTGCTATCAAACAAATCCTTTTATGCTGGCAAAGAGAAACTACCAGTTGTAGTCAATTTGATCACTAATGTGAAGTTAATACAGTGTGGGGAAATAGTTATTTGATCCCTTGTTGAATTTGTAAGTTTGCTCACTTGCAAAGAAATGAACAGTCTCTCATTTTTATGGTAGTTTCATTTTAATGGAGAGAGACAGAATATCAACCAAAAATCCAGAAAAACGCATTAAATAAAAGTTATGAATTAATTTGCATGTCATTGAGCGAAATAAGTATTTGATCTCCTACAACCCAGCCAGAATTCTGGTTCTCACAGATCAGCTATGTGACCATGTGGCACACAGATTGCAATCAATCAATCAATTACAGATATTCCTGATCTCAACTTATTGTGTATATAAAGCACACCTGTCCACAGAATCAATTTTTTCCATTCCAAACTCTCCACCACCAAGGGCAAGACCAAAGAGCTGTCAAAGGATGTCAGGGACAACAATGTAGACCTGCACAAGGCTGGAATGGGCTGCAAGACCATCAGCAAGAAGCTTGGTGAGGAGGTAAAAACTGTTGCTGTGATTATTTAGAAATAGAAATAAATATAAAATGAGTAATAGTCACCCTTGCCCTCAGAATACTGTAGATGGGTCATGGATGGGTCTTCCAGCATGAAAATGACCAAAAACATACTGCCAAGACAACAAAGGAATGGCTAAAGAAGACCCATAGGACCTCAGTCCTATTGAAAATTTGTGGAGGGAGCTGAATCTTTGAGTTGCCAAGCGGCAGCCAAGAAACCTAAAGGATTTAGAGAGTTTCTGTAAAGAGGATTGGGCCAAAATCCTTCCTGAGTTTTGTGCAAACCTGGTGACCAACTGCAAGAAATGTCTTACCACTCTGCTTGCCAAAAAGGGTTTCTACACCAAGTACTAAGTCATGTTTTGCTTGGGGATCAAATACTTATTTCATTTAATGACATGCAAAATCAATTTATAACTTTTGTGTAATGTCTTTTTTTCTATTCCATTAAAATGAAACAACAATAAAAATGAGAGACTATTCATTTTGTTCGTTTTATCAAATAATTATTTCCCCCATTGTAGGCCTTGGCCTTGTCAAGTTAAAAGACATTTAGAACCTTCAGTGCCACGTATTAAAAGATTTAAGTGAGTGTATGTATATATTTGAGCCTGTATGTATGCTTTTGACCCTATGTGGATGAGAAAATCCAAAATAAATCCAACCTTGTGTGCCCAATTTTTGTTTTTTAAAGTCATTAAAGCTGTATGCTATACAATCATTCTACCATGGAAGATGAACAGCTCAAAGAAATCATTAAAAGTCCCAAATTACCATGGCATTCATGCCCATGATGTGCGTATGTAAACTTCTGATCACAACTGTAAATCATAGCAGAATAATGCTTAATTTTCCCTCTCTGTGTCTCTCTGTACTAGCCAAAAATTAGTGCTCCACAATGACACAAGCAAGATGAGAAAAAGGTTTTCAGGAATTGGTACTGCCATTTTACAGGTCTTACAAACTGAGGTCTCAACGTTTGGATGTTTTGTGCCATTGGTTCTTACCTAATGCAAATCCCAAGCAGAAAGCCACATCAGCAATTGCATAAACACTTCCATAAACAGACACATGCCGCAGGTCCACCAAGTAACCCATTATAGGCATCATAGAGGAATCCACCATGCCTGTAACACAATCAGTGATGGGCTTACATTATAAAATTCTGCACATATTCATAGGTGGAATTAGTACATTTAGTAATCTTACCAATAGCAAAACCAACACCAAAGTTAGGAAGAATCAGACCATAGATGTCTCTAGCAAAGGGAACCTAGAACAAACAGATTATGTGTTCATTTTAATATGCATTGCATAGGAGTGTAAACAGCAAACATTATATCAATTATAGTGAGAGAAGCTGGTTGCTTTTTGATTTTAGCATGGAAATCATTGAGAATTCAGACTCCCATTAGCAGAATTAGATTTGCAGAGTAATGTGATATAGAGAAAGTGACCATCGGGTTCTTGGTTACCTCCCCGACTAAGGCCCTTCTACCCCGATCGCTCAGATTGGCTGGATGGCCAGCTCTAGGAAGTTAATCGAGTTGTAGAAACATCTGACAGATAATCAGTGGAAACGGGATGCACCTGAGCTAAATTTTCATGGCAAAGGCTGTGAATACTTATGTATATGTTATATTTTTGTTTTTGATTTTTAATAAATTTGCAAGAATTTCAAGCAAATTTTGTTTTACTTTGTCATTATGGGGTATTGGGGTAATTTAATCCATTATGGAAATGACATCTGAACTTATACTAGTGGTGTAGCTGTCTTGCACATACTTACACATATTACACTGATCCCAACCACAACCATTCCAATAAGAGCACAAAGCCATCTGTAAGGAAGACAAGTAGTAGTAATTGTAAATGGACTGATTCTTATATAGCACTTTTCTACTCTTGTTGAGCACTTAAAGTGCATTATACATGTACATATGCCTCATTCACACACACTTTTTTTCCCCATGTCTAAGTGCTTTCTATCTAACATTCACACACATTCACAGGATATTCAGCATATAGACTGGAGCGGCCAGGGATTGAACCACCAACCTTCAGATTGGAGCTACAGTCATCCCAAGTTTACTCCAGTGAACTAACATAATACTGAGTGAGGATGACTTTGTTTCATGAAAATATAACATATATTTATGTAGGCTGAACAGCACCTCATCTGTACTTAGCGATAAACATAAATTCTTAGAATTCTTAAACAGACTCATGTAAGCACACAATATCAAAGAATATTCATTGCAACCTCTAAGTTACCTATTAAATGTCACCTGAAAAAACATCCCCAAAATCAGTCAGCAACAGTCTTGATGTGTGCTCAATCATCTAGGTAAGGAAATCCCAGAAAGTTGGTCCAGCCCAAGGATCCACCCCAAGGATCGGGTCCCCCGGCACAGAGTAATATAGTATACATGGTGAAGTGCCAGGGGGATTGCTGTGAATTACACATCGGGGTAACCAAACAACCCCTGGCTAAGCGGATGGCACAACACAGAAGAGCTACCTCGTCAGGCCAGGACTCCGCAGTCTATTTACACCTACAGGGCAGTGGCCACTCTTTCAGTGATGAGGACGTACACATCCTGGACAGGAGAGGGGAGTCCAGGATGTGCACATGCTATTTACATGAAAAGGGAACGACCATCTCTGAACCGAGGAGGTGGCCACACTATCTTACAATGCTGTGATTTCAGCCATTCCCCAACTCTCTCTGAATAGTACTCATGGCCATTGATTAGTGGTCATGACAATTTGTATATTAATGATCATGAAACTCAACTTACACCCCATTGTTAGTCAATAGTGCTAGTTTCAGTCATTATGCAAATGTACTGTTTATAAGGCTGGGAAAACCTACAGTCAGCTGAGACTGAGACTCCCAGTGAAAACGATACATTCAGATGAAGAGAATCAACTTTCTGGGCAGTCAGAAGTTGGAAAGTATTTACACTTCTCATACATCTTGGTTACATACAGTGGGGGAAACAATTATTTGATTCCTTGCTGAATTTGTAAGTTTGCACACTTACAAAGAAATGAACAGTCTCTAATCTTTATGGTAGTTTCGTTTTAATTGAAAGAGACAGAATATCAACTAAAAATCCAGAAAAAACAAATTACATTAAAGTTATGAATTGATTTGCATATCATTGAGTAAAATAAATATTTGGCACACAGATTGAATTGAATTGAAGTGAATTGAATTTTATTTATATAGCGCCAAATCACAACAACAGTCGCCTCAAGGCGCTTTCTATTGTAAGGTAAAGACCCTACAATAATAGAGAGAAAACCCCAACAATCAGACGATCCCCTATGAGCAAGAACTTGGTGACAGTGGGAAGGAAAAACTCCCTTTTAACAGGAAGAGACCTCCAGTAGAACCAGGCTCAGGGAGGGGCAGCCATCC
>VUQS01037757.1:16671-26973 GCA_015108495.1 Heterochromis multidens
CTAAAAGAAAGGGGGGAAAAAAAAAAAATAAAAAATAAATTTAAAAAAAAAAAAAAAAAGGAAATCATATGTGCTTACTGATGCCTTCATTGTCATGGTCACACTGTTCTGATGTTACTGAAGCTCTCATTCATCATCTGAACTTTCTGTCCCTTACACATGCAAAGGCATAAAGCAGCTCTTTCTTTTCCTTCTGTTGCGTCCTTTTAATCTCACACCCTCCATCTTTCATGTTTCCCAATGTCACGTCACACGCAATTCCGTGGCCGCACCGACGCTTCCGCTTTTAATCATGTGCCAGTATCATCGCACACGCACACACACACACACACACACACACACACACACACACACACACACACTAGCATCAGGTTACCTAACAGCTAACAGGAGCGTCAGGCAGACGGGGGGAAGGCAGGCATGTGGAAGGAGCCTCAGCATGACAGAGCACAACAGGAACAGGCTCTCACTCAGCCTATATCTGTCAGGGCCCCTCGTGTCGTTTTACCCAGATGTGTCACACCAGAACACCCACACAATCCCTACACACTTGCTTTATCTCCAGCTGTTCCCCCATGCATGTGCGTAAATAGAGAGTGGGGCAAAGCACTTCAGGCTTGGCTTGTATATTTGTGTGTGCACCTACAGATCGCAGGACTAACTGATCATACGCCCCTTTTGTCTTTCTGACATTTGCCATATTGCCATGTGTCACAGCATATTTGTGCAGATGCACAGAAAGAGAGAGTGACAAAAGTAGAACAGTGGAATATGTTAGTGTGTATGTTGTTGGGACAACACAGGAACAGATGAACAACTGAAAACATGTCAGCCCGACACACACCAAACGGATCAAGCACTGTCAAAAAGTAGAAGAGCCAATGCAGTGTATTAAATCCACTATTGTGAGGGGGGGCAGAGAAAATTATTATTAGGTGTTCATAGGCATTTCAAACTGGCCCGATCGAGAACAAAACACTTCAATCTGCAAAGTGTTAAGACATAAATAGCGATAAAATTTATGAGTCAGTTTGTGGGAGTCAGATGAACGTTGGCAGTGTAGTCATCTTCACAGCCTGTGATCATAGATGACAAACACGTGGACAGGAGGCAGAGTGCATGCTGCCACACCAAAAAAAAACCCCACCACAACACACATGGCTGCCAACAGGTGAGCAAAAAACTCCGTTATCGCGGGCACGATAATATGTTATTATAGGTGTTTGGATACATCTATGCCTTATTTACCCAAGGATGAGGAGATATGCCAAGCAGCTATAGGAACAATCTGCCCCTATAATGCTATATGTGAATTTTCTGTTTGCTGCAGGCTTTTAAATGATGTGTCACTCATGGTTTTAAAGAGAGGGGAGCCAGTTCTTCAGAAGAATGTCTGCACTGTGGAGGCCTTTTCAACAACAACAACAACAATACAAAAAAATTGCATGTATACATTTGGATGCTTCTCTAATTGCAATTCAAAGCCATTATTTAAAAATATTCTTAAACGTGATTTGCATTGTATGACCTTTGCAACAAGATGAAATATATTATTCCCATCCAGTGTGTGGCAATATGCAGTCAACCCCTCTGCTGCCAGAAATCGATCTGTCAGTGTGTATTAAGTATTAATTCAGCTGATGTGGCATTGAGTAATAACAATGATATTCAGCTGTTTTGCACTGGCTTTAACAGCCCTGCAAACCCACGCAGGTGTTTTTACTGGGATTTGGAGGAGTCCGACTGGGGCTTTGCTGAGCCCACCAAACTCAACTGTCTCCCCTCGAGCTCTTAAAGATGTAAGGTGTAACAGGTGCAAAATAGAAGTACCGGGTGGTGTAAAACCACATTAAAAGACATACTCATTTTTTGAATGAGACCTGCAAGGAGAACAACTGAATCATATATGAATAGCAGATATTTTTGGGCAGGGGAAGATATTAACATGGAAATGAGAATTGAATTACCATTTTGTTTGACTTGATTCATTCAGTGCATTCATGTTAAATAAAGTTATTTAACATGAATGCACTGAATGAATCAAGTCAAACATCATTTTTTTATTAATGCAGACACCACAGACAGCATAAAAGATGGACATAGCCAATGCTGAAGTGCCTTACACCTGCATTATTTTTAATGATCAGGACTTACAGTGCATCCAGAAAGTCTTCACAGCGCTTCACTTGCTCCACATTTTGTCATGTTACAGCCTTATTCCAAAATGGATTGAATTCATTTTTCACCTCAACATTCTACACACAATACCCCATAATGACTAAGTGAAAAACGTTTGTTTGAAATTCTTGCAAATTTATTAAAAATAAAAAACAAAAATATAACATGGTCATATGTATTCACAGCCTTTGCTCAATACTTTGTTGAAGCACCTTTGGCAGAAATTACAGCCCCGGTCTGAGGTCCAGAGCACTCTGAAGAAGGTTATCATCAAGGATGTCTCTGTACATTTCTGCATTCATATTTCCCTCGACCCTGACTGGTCTCCCAGTTTCTGCTGCCAAAAAACATCCCCACAGCATGATGCTACCACCGCCATGCTTCACTGTAGGGATGGTATTGTCCAGTGATAAGTGGTGTCTGGTTTCCTCCAGATATGGTGCTTAGCATTCAGGCCAAAGAGTTCAATCTTTGTTTCATCAGACCAGAGAATTTTGTTTCTCATGGTCTGAGAGTCCTTCAAGTGCCTTTTGGCAAACTCCAGGCGGGCTGTCATGTGCCTTTTACTGAGGAGTGGCTTCTGTCTGGCCGCTCTATCATACATGCCTGATTTGAGAAATGGCTGTGCACTGATGCTCCCCATCCAACCTGATGGAGCTTGAGAGGTTCTGCAAAGAAGAATGGGAGAAACTGCCCAAAAATAGGTGTGCCAAGCTTGTAGCATCATACTCAACAAGGCTGTAATTTCTGCCAAAGGTGCTTCAACAAAGTATTGAGCTGTGAATACTTATGTACATGTTATATTTTTGTTTTTTATTTTTAATAAATTTGCAAGAATTTCAAGCAAACTTTTTTCACTTTGTCATTATGGAGTATTGTGTGTAGAATGTTGAGGTGACAAATGAATTTAATCCATTTTGGAAAAAGGCTGTAACATGACAAAATGTAGAATAAGTGAAGTGCTGTGAATACTTTCAGGATGCACTGTAGACAGTATAAAACATGGAAGTAGCTTCAGAAAAATTAAGCCAACGTAGAAATGCCTAAAAACCTGGATTCTGTCTGAAGGCTACTAGATGGCGATAGCACTGGTTGCAAAAAGACTTGCAGTCGTATACAAGTCTATGGGAAACAAGCTTTCTGGCTTTTTGTTTTATTATTAGCTTTTATTTATCCAGCTAAAAGTGTCATTGAGATTAAAATCCCTTTTTTAAGAAAGACCTGGCCAGGAGGTCAGCAGAGGTTACAACAAATACAACACATAAGAATATAAAAAGTAAAGAAACAAATTCAACTGATATTCAGTACAGACAAGTGAACACAAACATGTGAATCATATGCAACAATAGACCATTACAAGAGCGACAATAAAAGCAGTCGCACTGACCAAAAGAGCTGTTCTCTTCCTTCTTTAAAATGGACTTAATCTCCCCCATGATAACCAGTTCTGATGATTTCAGCTCATTCTGTAGATTATTCCAGGAAACAGGGGCAGCGTATTTAAATGCCTTTTTCCCTAATTCCATTCTGACTCTGGGGACAAACATTTGTATAATAATGTGAGAGCGTAGCCTATACTGGTTGTGGTTTTTACACATATATACACAGAGATAAGATGAATCCAGCCCAAGCAGAGATTTATAGATAAAAACCAACCAATGGGAAAGTCTGCAGATCTACAGAGACGGCCACTTAGCAGCAGCATACAGAAAACAGTGATTTCCACGATTTCCACAGTCAGTAATAAAAGTAAAGCACAATGATAGGCAGTATCTAACCTCTCTAGGTACTGGCCAGGTGCATGTATAAAGAGCAGATCACTGTAATCTTTAATAAAGGTAAAAAAAAGTTGCAGAGATCAAGTGTTTCCTCACTTGGAGAGAGAAACAAGATTTATTCCTAGAAAAGAAACTTAGTTTAAGTTTCAGCTTGGACACAAGCCTTTCAATGTGAGCTTTAAATGACAAATCGGATCTATAATTATACCTAGATATAAGATGTGACCATTTCAATTTCAGCCCCTTGAATGGTTTTGATCTTAGGAAGTGTACACAACAGCTCTTTGCCATGTGAGAATACCATGAACTTGGATTTGTCTGAATTTAACACCAACTTAAGTTAAGTTCAATGGGACTGAAAAACATCAAAGGCAGACTGCAGAAATTCAAAGGTTTTTACTACTGAAGGAGATGAACAATAAATAATTGTATCATCTGCATAAAAATGGAATGCAGCATTTGATAAATTATCACAAAGGTTATTTATATAGAGAAAGAAGAGCAGTGGTCCTAATCTGGAGCCCTGGGGAACTCCTTTGGATACTGGGAGAAAAGAGGAAGAAGACCCAGCAAAGCGGACACGTTGTGTTCTAGCTGACAAGTAATTTGACAACCAACTTACAGCATTTACAGATAAACCAATATTGTTTAGTCTGTTTACCAAAATAGCATGATCAACTGTGTCAAAAGCCTTCGACAAGTCAAGAAAAAGAGCAGCACAGTATTTTTTGCACTCCATTGCATCAATAATGTCATTCACAACTTTAATAGCAGCAGTTATTGTGCTGTGTTGTTTTCTGAATCCTGATTGATGTTGGGAAAGAATTGAATTTTTGTTCAAAAATTCTTTTAGTTGTTCACTAATAAGCTTTTCTAGAACTTTTGCTAAAACACATGATTTAGATATGGGCCTGTAGTTATTAACATCTGAAGGATCACCTCCTTTCAACAAAGGGAGAACATAGGCAGATTTCCATATTACAGGGATCTCATTGTTCAAAAGGGTAAATAATCTATTATATTTGGTCATACAAATAAACTTTATTATTATTTTCCCTTTTTTCTTTACCCATCAACGGACAGCAGTTAATGTCAGTATGTAGTAGAATTACCAAGAGTATTACTGCACTCGTGGGACACTTTATTAGTTACATCTTGCTAGTACTGGGTTGGACCCCCTTTTGCCTTCAGAACTGCCTTAATTCTTCGTGACATAGATTCAACAACATTCCTCTGAGATGTTGGTCCATATTGACATGATAGCATCACACAGTTGCTGTATATTTGTGGGCTGCATTTAATGTGAATCTCCCATTCCACCACATCCCAAAGGTGCTCTATTGAATTGAGATTTGGTGACTGTGTGGGCCATTTGAGTACAGTAAACTCACTGTCATGTTCAAGAAACAAGTTTGAGATGATTTGAGCTTTGTGATATAGTGTGTTTTCCTGCTAAAAGCAGTCATCAGAAAATGGGTACACTGTGGTGATAAAGGGATGAACATCGCCAGCAACAATACTGTGTGCTCAGTTGGTAGTAAGGGGCACAGAGTGTGCCAAGAAAATATCGCCCACACCATTACACCACCATCAGCAGCCTGAACCACTGATACAAAGCAGGATGGATCTACATTTTCATGCTGTTTACACCGAATTCTGACCCTACTATCTAAATGTCATGACAGAAATCGAGACTCATCAGACCTGGCAACATTTTTCCAATCCTGTGTGAACTGTAGACTCAGTTTCCTGAGTGGCACCGGGTGTGGTCTTCTGCTGCTATAGCCCATCTGCTTCACAGTTTGACATATGTGTTCAGAGATGCTCTTCTGCATGCCTCGGTTATTATTTGAGTTACTGTTTCTTTCCTATTAATTCAAAGCAGGCTGGCCATTATTCTCTGATCTGAGGCCAGAGGAAAGGTCACTGGATATTTTCTCTTTTTCTGATCATTCTCTGTAAACCTTTAGAGATGGTTGTGCAGGAAAATCCCAGTAGATCAGCAGTTTCTAAAATACTCAGACCAGCCCTTCTGACACCAACAATATCACATTCAAAGTCACCTTTCTTCCACATTCTGATGCTCGTTTTGAACTTTAGCAGGCCATCTTGATCATGTCTACATGCCTAAATGCACTGAGTTACCGCCATGTGATTGGCTGATTAGATATGTGCGCTAATGAGCAGTTGAACAGGTGTCCTCAATAAAGTGTAGTTTAAATGACATAGGAGAGCTTTGAGAGTTTTTATTTATTACAAAATAAATAAAAACTACACAACAGAACTTGCAGTCACAGGTTAAGATGTCACGTGTCTCTGTGTGAAGCTATAATAGTGCTGGAGTGTGAAGGTTTTTGTGGAGCCCAGGACGACTGGCTGCTAAACTGCTTTGGCCAGTGGGGTGAGGGGATGCTAATAAAATAAACACATATGCTGCCACGATGTGGTCAAAAGGCGCAATAGCAAAAAAAATCTGCTTACATCCTATTGGTGAATTAAACATGACGTAACCCGGTAAAAAGGAAGTGACTGACAGCTTTTGTTTTCGATTTCTGTGGTAGGCATTTGTGTAACTTTTACTTGGTAGTTTTAACAGGTAAGCTTTGTTTCACTTCTCTGCACTTTATGTAATGATAGATAATTACAGGCACACGGCGAAGGCACAGGCATTATAAGAGAGAGACATGCCACTTAAGGAGTACTGAATTGAAAAGATGGTGTTAGAAAGTGAACTTCCGGCGTTTTAAAACCTCATTGCTCGGGAAAGTCACCGAATATTTTCAGCCGTTTTGACTGGTGATTTTATACGTGCTGTTTTCATGTCTTGACCTTTACAATTTCGAAATTCCTGCCCGGACCCGTTTCTCCATGCTTGGAGGCGTTGCCAGGTGCTACACTGAGCTGTGCGTGGTTTCTCCTCGCAGGTACAGATATGGGCGACTTTCCTGTGAACCCTCTGGTTGTGATTGGTATCGGGTCCAGCTTTGCCTTCTCCGGCCTCTTTTATCACTTATACAAAGAAAAGAAGAAAGAGTTGAAAGAGCTGAAGGTAAGTAACATCACTGCTGTAAACCTTAACATACAGACTGACCCTCATGATTCAAACTGTTCTTCTCCATTTTAGGAAATCCCTGTTTTCAGGCCAGATGCACATTTGGTCAGGGTGCTGAATGCCTCTCCACACGGGCGACTCCACTATGTTGCTGTTGAAGGTAGAAACATGTCGGCACACTGAATGAGGTCAGTCGTGGAGACAGTTTTAAGAAGGCTTACGATTTCCTTCATATTTGGTTCAAGGTCAGGTCCAAGCAGATGGGGAGCCTCTGGCCAGCCAGTTCATCCCACGATGCTATGGTGTGATTCAGAGGATAGTTGCGAAGGAGCATTGGAAATACTGGGACTCTATTGCCAACAGATGGTGAATGCCACTAAATAATACACCAAAAATGTCTATTTATCAATCTACTGCTCTATTGATAACACCTCTTCTTCCAGGAACTCAGGGACAGCGTACAGAAAAGAGACCAACAACTCTGTTCCCTTCAGTCTGATCAGCCCAAGCGCCTACATCTCTGACACATGTGTGAGGGTGCACAACCCTCTGGAGGCCTCTGGGTACTTCCTGGAAAGGGTTTATTTCAAAATGAGACATGCTGAGGAGGCCTTGGTGAACACATTGCTGCAAGGCATGACCAGGGAGAAACCAGTGGCGATGGAGGAGACGGAGGAGCTGCTGCGCGTGGGGACCACTATGACGGGGTTTGGAGAGGTGGTGCTGGAGCGAGGCCAGGTGATGAGGCTGCAAGCCCCAAAGGACAGCCGCAAATACATCCTGGTGCCCACTGACCACAGGAGCTTCTTGGACAGCCACGAGTCGTCAGCCACCATGTGGAAGACGCTGTCTGCCCTTACTGGGATAACTGGGGCTACAGTTCTAGCCTGTGTGATTTACAACTTAGTGGAAAAACGAGACAACAGATCAAATTAGTGGAGGAGAGCACGATGGTGCAGGTTTCACAGGCTGCTAGAGTTGTGTCGCAGCCTTTTGAGTGCCTCTGGTGTTCCGTCACAGATTTTGTAACCACACCTTGGTGCTGACGTAATTCTTTTGCATGTTTTGAGTAGTTTCACTGCTCACGGGTAGTTTCTTGCCATGTAGCAACATGAATTTGGAGCTTTTCTACCATGGCCGTGGGTGGGGAAAAATTAGAGAAAAATTAACAAAGCAGGAAACACACGTTTAATAGTGGGGGAATAAAACTGTTCTGAATCCACATAAACAAAACTGTAAACATGACAGTTTAACTAACAAACCCAGACAGAAGCCAAGTTGATTATAAATTTCATAAACTATTCTGTATTCTAAAATGGGTTCATTTGATATTTTGTCCCTCTCGGCCACCATACTTAGCCAAACACTTCAAAGATCTGCTTATCTGAACTTTTTAATAAGTGTTATTTAAATTAATTAGATAAAGAATCAGGTTAAAAGTCTGCAGACATGCTTAAAGAGGAGTGAATGAGTGGTTTGGTTTATTACAAGCAGGCTGAAACCTGTTTGTGACTGTGATTCTATGGTATCACGTTTCATGTGACACTATCTTCTGCTTAATTAAAGCAATGTGCTATTTTTGTAATGAAATATTTTTCTAATCATGTGAGATTAAAATAAGTTCAAGGTTTGGGGAACTTGTGGGCTCACCACAGACTGTACATCCAGGCTGTTATTTGTGTGATTGTAGTTTTTTTGGCTTTACTTTTACTGTTGGTGCCTTTATTATTATTACTCTTATCATCTTATGACCTGGAAGTCATTCCACCTCCACCATTATGGAGGGTCTTCCAATATCTTTAATGCACCTTCTGGTCCAAAGAGGTTGTCAAAGTAAGGAAACAGAGGTGCGTCTTTCCTTGCATTTTTCACATCCTCGCTTAGAGTAGCTAAGATGAAAGGAAGAGAAACAGGGAAACATGTTGGCATAATCAGAGGCATCCTCTGAAGAATTAATGAAATGTTTCATTGTTGTCATATTATTAAGCTGAGACAGGAGGGCTTGAAATCTGGCTGTACTACAAACAGAATCTCCTACCTCTTTCCTCTGTTCTGTTCTTAAAGTGCACAATTAGTTTCAGTATGAATAAATAGAAAAAAAAACTATACACAAGCTTTTTAAAAAGATTTTAGTTTTGTAACATCAGAGTTGACAAAAGCTGCAGTTTGATCTTGAGTGAGACACTTGGTGGAGAAACACTCTATTCCAAGCAGACCACAGGTCCTTCTTTATTTTTATATTGATATTCACACCAGCCTTTACATGAGGTGGCATTATGTGATTGAAATCTGTCCACTTCAGCTGTACAGAGCACATCCAGGAGGGTAAACTGTCAATAAAAACCCTTTTTTTCAGTCACACAACAGTTTTGACAAGTTTAAGGAGTTGACTTTGTCATAACTTAAACTGCTCCTCATTACTCTCCATCCTCCTCTGACGACTCCTCAGCCTCTTCTAACCACTGGATGAACTTCTGCAGCTGTTGGAGATAAAAAGATATATGATTGTTAGAAACCATGCAACTGCTGCAGACAGAGTGAATCTAAATGTATACAAAGGTTTGGGTGTGAGTAAATGGGGGGGGGGGAATTATGTAGCAATTTAGGCTGTGACAATGAAATCTTCACGGTGTCCTCAAACATTTATACAGCACACTGCTGGCTGCCTTTTGTTCTGTTCTCTGTCAAGATGATCTCACACTGCTTCAATAATATTGAGGTCTGGGCTCTGAGGAGGCCAATCCATGACTGATAGAAAAACACTATCTTGTGTTTTTACTGCACTGGCAGTGTGTTTGGGATCATTGTCATGCTTAAAAATGAAGCCGTTGCCAATCAGATACTTTCCAGATGGTTTTGTGTGGTGGATCAAAGTCTGACGGTACTTTTCTGTGTTCATAATTCACTGGCTGAAATGCAGCTCCAAACCATGACAGAGCCTCCATCGTGTTTTACAGATGGCTGTAGACACTCACTGTTGTACCGCTTTCCTGACCACCTCTGTATATACTGACAATGATTTGAACCAATAAATTTCAAATTTGGATTCACTTCCTAAGAGCTGTTGCCACTGATTTTCAGTCCAGTTCTCGTGTCATTTGGCATACCTCAGCTTTTTCTCCCCGTTTCTCTTCCTCAAGAACGGCTTCTTGACAGCACACCATGCTGAGACAGGCCAAGTTTTCAGCTAACAGCTCTTTGAGAATCACCTTGTTGGTGAAAAACTGCTATTCTATGCCTGTAAAACTGTTGTTATCTTTGCCATTTTTCATTGATTCAGCTAAAAAAAAAAAA
>VUQS01037758.1:1874-11882 GCA_015108495.1 Heterochromis multidens
GAAAGTGTTTATCGGGGGGGGGGGGGCTTTAATGAAATCAAAGACCAATAGGTGTTACTAGTGTTTTAATTAAACTAATTTTATGGATCTAGAAATGTCACAGTACAACATCAATGTAGCTATGCAGCCTTGTGTTTTTAAATGTAATTCTTTGTTTTGTGCTGACAAGATGCTGGGGAACCACTTTGTTTTATCAGTCGTCTAGACAACCTGAAATGGACTACTACTGGCTTTTTTCATACAGTCAAAAAACCAATAGGTGTTACTAAAAGTGTATTAATTAAACTAATTTTATGGATCTAGAAATGTCTCGGTACAACAACAACTCAGCTATGAAGCATTGTGCTTTTTAAATGTAATTCATTGTTTTGTGTGGATAAGATACCAGAAGGAACAGAAATCTCACCTTCAGTGGCGGGCAACAGAGGTGGTTGAATCCTTAGAGATGCCTCAAAAGGTGAAAGACCGGTTGCAGAAGAAGTCATTGAACTATGGGCGTATTTTATCCAGGTGAGTTGCTGACTCCACGTGGACTGGTTTGAGGGAGTGACACACCAAAGAGCTGCCTCCAACTCTTGGTTTGCCCTTTCTGCTTGACTGTTTGTCTGTGGGTGAAAACAAGAGGAAAGGCTAACCTGAGCTCTGAGGATTGAACAAAATTCTTTCCACACCCATGAACTGTGGTCTCTGGTCAGAGACGATGTCCTGAGGGATTCCGTGGAGGTGGAAAACATGGTCCGTAAGGAGTTGAGGAGTCTATAGAGTGGAAGGAAGTTTAGGAAGAACAAAATGTACACCCTTAGTAAAATGGTTGATGATAGTGAGAATTACAGTGTTACCTGCAGGCGGAGGCAAACCAGTGACAAAGTCCATGGCAATGTGAGACCATGGACGTCCAGGAGTCGGGAGAGGGCAAAGCAGACTGGCGGGAGGAGAGCTTAAAAATTTATTTTGAGCGCAGACTGGACAGGCAGATACATATTCCCAAATGTCCTTTATTAATGATGGCCACCAAAACAGATGTTGGAGAAGAGTAATGGTGCGGTTCTTACCAGGATGGCAGGAGAACTTGGAAGCGTGAGCCCAATGGATAACCTGGGAACGGATGCTGGAAGGCCATTGCTGGGATCTGGCACAAATTTTTGGGCATTTTTTACCAGAGATTTGACCTCACAGGTCAGAGAGCCCACAATGCATGATGGTGGGAGGATGGTGGTGTTTTCAGAGTATACATCTAATGTGGAGTACAGCCGGGACAGAGTGTCCGGCTTCACATTCCAGGAACCTGTTCGGTAAGTTAGTGTAAAGTTGAAACGAGTGAAAAAAAGAGCCCACCTTGCCTTACAAGCATTGCATGCAAGGTTTTTGTGATCAGTCCACATGATGAATAGTTGTTCTGCTCCCTCCAGCCAGTGGCGCCATTCTTCCAAGGCGAGTCTGACAGCCAGGAGTTCTTGATTCCCGACGTCATAATTGCTCTCTGCTGGTGAGAAGCGATGGGGAAAAAAAGCACACAGATGAAGCTTACCATACATGCAAGAGGACGGCTCCCACCCTAGAGTCTGAGGCATCCACCTCAACCAGAAATTGTTTGGTTGAATCAGGCTGGATCAAAATAGGAACGGTGCCAAACAGATTCTTCAAAGTAGCAAAAGCTTTTTGAGCAGCATCATTCCATTTAAAGGGAACTTTAGGTGAGGTGAGTGCAGTGAGTGGAAGTGCGAACTTACTGTAATTTCTGATAAAGTGGCAGTAGAAGTTGGCAAATGCTAGAAAGCGCTGCAGGTACTTGCGGGTGGTGGGAAAGGGCCACTCCACTGCAGTTTGAACCTTGGCTGGATCGGCTTTTATTTGCTCCTTCTCAGTGACATAACCAAGGAATGACACAGTATCAACATGGAATTCGCACGTCTCACCTTTTACGTAGTTAGTTTTCCAATAAGCGCTGCAGGACTTGGCAGACGTGGGACTGATGCTCAGCAAGGTTTTTGGAAAAAATGAGAATGTCGTCAAGATAGATACTCTTGAGGAATGGACAATAGATCATGTGGTTCAAAGGGTTTGTGTGGCGGGCTTGTATTTGCGAGTGGAGAGGCAGATTTGAGACAGTGTTGGTGGAAAAAATTACTCCAAGCAGAAATTGAACTGTGTCCAGTCAATCTGAGGTTGTGTTTACTCAACCAGGGATGTCCGAGGACAAGAGGTGAATTGGGTGCAATAAACAGAAAGAGATTAATTTGTTCAGAGTGGTTACCGGTTGGATGCAATGAGTGATTTCTGGGAGACGGGTTCCATCCAATGCTGTAACTTGCAGTGGTTCTGGGAGCTCTTCAAGTGGAATATTTAATTCAGTGGCCAAATCCAAATCAATTAAGCTTTGTTCTGCACTGGAATCTATCAGAGCTTGCAGTGACTGAGAGACAGACTGAGAGGTTATTTCTGCTGGTAACAGAAACCTTGGTAGGGAGTCATTGTAAGACAGACTGGGGTGAGTCTTCAAAACAGCGTGCGCCCATTTTAAAGCCTGATCCCGCAGTAACTCCACTATAAAAGCAATCTTGGCACCATTGGAGGAATATGTGTGACTTTGCTGTCTAAACACTAGCAAACACTGGATCAGAAACCCCCCACATTTCTCCAACTCACCGGAGAAAACTTTGGGGGTTGGAAGAGCTCTCTCTGGGGGCTCTGGAGGCGGCGGAGCTGTGGCTACTGGGAGAGACTGAGGTGGATCCAAAACAGGCAGAGGATTAAAGGCTTGCACAGGTGAGACAGTATAAAAAATAAAAAAACCTCCTAGCTCTGCTTTCTTTTGAAACATAGCAACTTGTTGCCCAGAGATATGCTGAAGCATATCCTGAGCGGAGTCTGCTGTGTCCAAATTTTAGCCGGATTGTTCTGTAATGGCTAAGGTTTCAGGTGGACTCAAAATGCAGACTCAGGGATTCAAAGCTCTGTGCGTTTATTTACAGTGAATGGTGCAACAAATGACAACAGAAAGAGTTTGTAGTTAGTGAGCAGCTTGAGTATGCACCCATTGTGTTCTCTGAAACTGTTGTCATCAACCATTTGATCCAATTATGAATGCAAGATGAACATTTTACTGATGTTATTTACTCCTGAGCATACAAAGGGCAATTTCTTGTGTTTTAGCATTAGTATAGCTGAAACTCCAGCTTCATACTCAGCTCTGTAGCTCACTGTGAAGCCTGAGCTGTTGACTCAAAATAAAAATGTAGATGTATCCTTACATGTATCCCTCAGCTTTTCAAACTTCGGCCATGTTTATTATGAACATCCACTGGTGTTATAAGAAAAAGCATAATAAGTTTTCAGATCACCCAAATCACATAAACGTATTATTACAAGTAAGTAAGTGTCATGGCTAAGGTTTCAGGTGGACTCAAAATGCAGACTCAGGGATTCAAAGTTCAGTGTGTTTATTTACAGTGAATGGTGCAACAAATGACAACAGAGTTTGTAGTTAGTGAGCAGCTTGAGGTACCAAAACAGACGAGTCCCAGTCACAGTCATAAGAAAACATCAGTTCAACCAGATCCTCAATCCTTCGCCACAGGATCGCTCTCTCTCAGGTTACTCACTCCCAGGGTTCAGATATCCTGCGCAGAAGGGAACAGAAGGGAACAGAAGGTACGTCGCGGTTTCATTAGCCAAAGCAGACAAATGTTCAAACACTTGAGAGCCAACTCCACTAACTATTCTCAGTTAACAATCCAGCGTTGAATGGATGTCTTCCCACAGCTTAAATCAGTGCTTCTCAAATAGTGGGACGGCGTGATGCCAGGGGGGGCGCGTGTGACCCCAGGGAACATGCTTTTTTTGCCGTACTAGAATAAAGTGTAATTGCACATCCACTACAGTAGGTGGCAGGGTTTTTTGCACCGAGCATATTTCCTCCGTTCTTCTCTCCCGTCAGGTCTCGGCGTCCTCATCAAGTAGGGGAGGCCTGATTGACTCATGCCAGTCTGGTGTGCTGGCTGGCCTCCCCTGACGCCCCGCCCTGACTCCACTGCCACAACCGGTGTGTCTATATTTCTTTCTTTTTTCTTTTTTTGTTTTCTTTAATGTTAATAAGGATACAATGTTATGCAGAGATGTACTTATAATAACAATTTTATAGACAAATGATACTATTTATAGTCGCGGGGAAGAGTGGGGGGCGCAAAATGTTTTCTTCTTCCTAAGGGGGCGTAACAGAAAATAATTGAGAAGCACTGGCTTAAATAAAGAGCAGCTGATTGCATAATCACTGACAGGTGGGGTAATCAGCCCAGGTGCAATGCGCTGACAGGCAATAACTGGAGGGAGACCTGCCTCTAGAACAGAGGGTGTGGTTAAAGCACACACAAACACAGACAGATGGAGAGAGAGAGAAAGAGACAGGGAGAGAGAGGAACGGGACAGCCAGGAGGACTGGAAGACCAAGACAGTAAGTCCTCTTTACCAGTAAGTGTGTGTCAGTTATTTAAAACATAGACGGCGTATTGCAGACCCCCTTTCTTACTTGAGACATGGTTCTTTCAAAAAATGTCAGCCTTAAAGTTAGATGTGAATGACGTTTTCGGTTTAGAGGTGAAACATCTTCAGGAAATCTACAAGTCTGATTGCTTTTGACTTACCACTTAAAGAATGTCCCATGACCCGGTTGACTGAAAGATTGGACAGACAATGGCAGATTATAGCTGGGTTTGTTCTTACTGTTTCATTACCAAGAATTATGCTAATAGATCAATGTCTATCAGATATCCTACAACAGTTTTACAGCTAGTTACAGTACTAGCATTGGATACTTGAGACTTTAATGACAATGTAAACCTCTGAACTTTTAAGATTTACACTAAGCTGTGACTGTAACACACAGGCCAGGTCAGGATCACAGCATCAAGCCGTCATCTTCCTGGGTGATTGATAAACCCAAGGAAGCGCCATGGGCTAAGAATAAGAGAACCATGTCCAGGGGCCCATCGGAGGACACTCCAGACACTGCCATCATTCAGGTATTGCAAAGAGAAGCATGTCTAACGTGAGCGGTGAAACTATTACCCTGTTTACACTATATTCAAAAACATATATAGAATCCTGTTTGTTATAAAATGGTTATATAAATTTAATTAAATCAGTTGTGTTAAGTCTTGCTTTGATATTAAATATCACTAGTCAGTTTCATTTTGACAGCACTATTTTCATTGATACTACAGTTATACTCATGTCATATTCACTAGTTTCTGCTCTTACCTTCTTACTTTAACACGTAGATTTCACTTTGGCATTTTGTTGTCAGTAAAACTCAGTGAGAACAGCATAGTGGTCAGAATTACACTATATTGCCAAAAGTATTCACTCGCCCATCCAAATCATGAATTCAGGTGTTCCAATCACTTCCATAGTCACAGGTGTATAAAATCAATCACCTGGGAATGCAGACTGCTTCTACAAACACTTGTGAAAGAATGAGTCGCTCTTAGGAGCTCAGTGAATTGTGAAAAGTGGAAGCGATTGGGAATGACAGCAACTTAGCCATAAAGTGGTAGACTACGTAAAATCACAGAGCGGGGTCAGTGAATGCTGAGGCGCATAGTGTGCAGAGGTCGCCAATCTTCTGCAGAGTCAATAGCTACAGACCTCCAAACTTGAGTGACAAATCACGCTTCTTCATCTGGCAATCCAATGGACAAGTCTGGGTTTGGCGGTTGCCAGGAGAACGGTACTTGTCGGACTACATTGTGCCAAGTGTAAAGTTTGGTGGAGGGGGGATTATGGTGCAGGGTTGTTTTTCAGGAGTTGGACTCGGCCCCTTAGTTCCAGTGAAAGGAATTCTTAATGCTTCGGCATACCAAGACATTTTGGACAATTTCATGCTCCCAGTTTTGTGGGACCAGTTTGGGGACGGCACCTTCCTGTTCCAACATGATTGCACACCAGTGCTCAAAGCAAGGTCCATAAAGACATGGGTAAGCGAGTTTAGTGTGGAGTCCTGACCTCAACCCGACAGAGCACCTTTGGGATGAATTAGAGTGGAGACTGTGAGCCAGACCTTCTCATCCAACATCAGTGTCTGACCTCACAAATGCGCCTCTGAAAAAATGGTCAACAGTTCCCATAAACACTCCTAAACCTTGTGGAAAGCCTTTCCAGAAGAGTTGAAGCTGTTATAGCTGCAAAGGGTGGGCCGACATCATATTAAACCCTATGGATTAAGAATGGGATGTCACTCAAGTTTATAAGTGTGTGAACGCAGACGAGTGAATACTTTTGGCAATATAGTGTATATTAGTCCAACAAAAACAATTCCAGCCTGTCTTTATAGTTTTCACTCCAGCTGTGTCATAGTATCTGTTATCTGAATACTGAATTAAAGGAGCACTGTGTAACCTCAGACAACGATTGTTGTTAATGATACAGTGGGTATTATTAATAACAGCCCAGGATCGGCTTTGATACCTCAAAGCAAACAATCCCTCAATAAATCAAGTTCCCTGCTATTGTTGACTGTAGTTTTCCACTGTTTGTCAAATTAGTTGGTCAGATTACTGGTTAATATTAGCTAACATTAGCTTACCTGATAACATGGACAAAATATTTGATACCTAAGCCAGCAACCAGCTGGCTAGCCTTAGCTTTCAATTCAGGTTTATTTATACAGTGCCAAATCACAACAACAGCTGCCTCAAGGCGCTTCATACTGTAAGATTAAAAGCAGTTCTCTGGAGAAACCCCCAAAAATCAAGCAACTTTCTATGGGCAAGCACTTTGTGACGGTGGGAAGGAAAAACTCCCTTTTAACAGGAAGAAACCTCCAGCAAAGCCAGCCTCAGAGAGGGGCAGCCATCTGCCATGACTGGTTGGGGAGTGAGGGGAAAGAGAAAAGAAAGAAAAGAAAAAAATGTTAGACGCAAGCCAAGAGAGGGAAAGGTCTCATAATTTACTTTACCATCTGTTCAGAGACAACACAAAGCTTTTAAAACATGAAAGAGGTAACGAAAGCACATTAAGCACATTCTGGCTTTAAACTGAAAATGTCTGATATTTATTGCTGCAGGGGTTTGTAGGGTGATTTTAATATTGGTGCTTCCAGGAGTCTGCTCAAGTTGAGTCCAAATTGCTTAATGCAGCTCCAAATTTCATCATCGATGCTGATGGGGCAGGCTTTTGTTTGTGTTTGTATGCCCAGGAGTCAGTGGAGATGAAGAAGATGGAGACCAGTGTCAGCAGTAGAATTCCAGTCACTGGCTCAGGTCTGGAAAACCAGGGCCGAGCAGCTTCGATGCCTAGACTCAACGCTGAGCTGCAGGTAACAGCTCATCACACCACACCTGTGTGTAATGGGTATAATTATTAATTAACATTTTATTAATTTCAACATTTTGAACTTTAATCAACAAATTATCTAGTTTTTGCTAAACTAGAAACAATTAGGCACTCCCACCTCTTTGTAGTAGGCCGTTCAAAAACTGTGTACTCATGTCATTGCTGTACAGTAATGCAACAGATTAATTCGCTTCAGGAAATCCAACTGTCATTCCTAAATTACAGCTATTTTAATAGAGCTTGTCACAGCTGTCTGTTCTTTCCAGAGCATTCATTCACTTCTTCACTAAAATATGGTTCAGTGTTTGGCTTTAGCTTCAGACAAGCAACTTAAACATTGGATAGAATTAATGTGTTAAAATATTATTTTAGCAAATAGCTACAGTAAGATTGAAATGGATTACAGGCTTCATTAATCTTCCACTCATTCCTGCTAATGGTGTATAAATAATAAAATATAGCCAACTGAAAATACAGACAGGTGACAAATAACAGGACCTGATTAAAGCTGAATAAATGAGTGGAGAACACACTACAACAAATCCACATGCCTCCATACCAGGGCACAACATGATACAATTAAGCATCTACTAACATGGCATGCTCTGTGACATGTATAAAAATGATTTTGTATCAAGATTACAATAGAAAAAGATCACAAGATCATCAAGTAACTTTGAGAGAGGGTTCATTGTTGGGGTGTGGATAGCAGTAGCTTCGGTTGCAAAGACTCCTCAGTTGGTCGGAGCAACAGCAGGAACAGTGACATCTGCATTTGGGTCTATGGAAGGTACAGTAAACTGGG
Source organism: Heterochromis multidens (assembly GCA_015108495.1). NCBI lineage: Eukaryota > Metazoa > Chordata > Actinopteri > Cichliformes > Cichlidae > Heterochromis > Heterochromis multidens. Next base: position 10,009 of record VUQS01037758.1, read on the forward strand.
TCAGAGATTATAGCTGACAGTGTGATGGCCATCTGTAAGGAAAAAGATACAACAGCTTTTCCTCAAGTGTCTAAGAATGTCAATGTAGGATATGATCAGAATGAGTTAACAACAGAGAGGAATATTATAGCAAGGTTGCAGTGTAGAAACCTCATTACAAAGATGAATGTGGTGAAAAAATCAAAAAGGAACTGGTCTATAGAGATGTGGACTAAAGTGATATGACCAGATAAGTCCATAAGCATTTTTGACAAGTAGGTGAGTCCATGTATGGTTAAGTCCAGAGAAAAGTGCCTGCTTGAATTCTTGACCCTTGCAGTAAAGATATCAGGTGGCTCTGCTACAATTTGTTGGCATGGTTTGCATCCCCTTGTCCTCTTAAAGGGCAAGTTGACTAAATAATCACTTTAATAATCACTTTTACCTTATAATGAGGCATTTCTTTCTTGACGGTACTGGTCTCTTCCACGATGATAGTACCTCCATCTATAGGACACGAGTTTCTCAATGGATGGTTTGATAAGTAGATGAAAAAGATGTGAACCATATGCTATGACCTCAACAGTCACTAGTTCTCAACCTAGCTGAACACATATTGAAGATTTTGTTCCAGCACGTTAGACAGCAAACACCAAATTTTTTTTTGACTGTGTTCCCTCCAGCAGAGAGTTAGAAAATCAGTGCCAAAGTGCACTGAAGTTTCAATTTTTCACCCATCTGCACATATTACTAAACTTAAAAAAAATATAAAATAAAAAAAATTAAGCAAGTAAAAATGTAGGCATGCCATTCTCCAGTATTTTTCATCTCTGTCCAAACTATTCTCAAAGGCAGAAAGCATTAAGTACAGTGCAACTACACTGTAAAGAGGGTGCATTTCAGGAACTTAAATAGTATAGAAGATGGACATAGCCTAGAAAAATGAATCCATCACAGAGGTGGCTTAAACCTGCATTCTTTTTAATTGCCGCAGGGGATGATACCTGTGACTTCAGAAAGACTTACAGTCCTACAGAAGTCTATGGAGAAAGTCCCTGTTACAGTTCCCTAAAAATCCAGGGGATATGGAGAAGTAACAAAGTGTCAGAGTTGAAAAAAAAGGAGACAAGGAGGCGAAGTTGTCAATAAAGTAAAGGTTTTTATTAATAATTAAAATACAAAAGATGGACAAGCTGCTATCACCATAAAAAAAACCCCAAAAAAACCCCAATGAAACCTAGAAGTTGGTCACTAAATAAAAGAGTAAGTCAAAGCAGGTTTAACTGATCTGATCGCCCTCCCCTCCATTGACCAGGAGAAAGCAGCCACAAGCACAAAGCTCACAAACCTCTTGATGCATGCTCAATAATCCAGGTAAAAGAATCCCAAAAAGCTCAATCTGTTCATCTGGACGTAGCGTTTTTAGTGGGAGAAACGTTTTGTCACCTCCTGGTAACTTTTTCAGTCTCAGCTGACTGCAGGCTTCCCCAACCTTATAAACAGTACATTGCATAATGACCTAAACTAGCTAACTATGAGGTCAGTTTCATGATCATTAGTATGCAAATTGTCATGACCATTGATCAATGGCCATGAGTACCATTCACAGAGATTGGGGAATGGCTGCAATCACAGCATTGTAAGATGGTGACAGATGTACCCTTAGGCCCCCTCCTCGGTTCAGAGATGGTCTTTCCCTTTTCACGTAAATGGCCTCCTTGACTCCCCGTTCAAACCAGCGTTCCTCCCTGTCCAGGATGTGTACGTCTTCATCACTGAAAGAGTGGCCACTGGCCTGTAGGTGTGAATAGACTGCGGAGTCCTGGCCTGACGAGGTAGCTCTTCTGTGTTGTGCCATCCGCTTAGCCAAAGGTTGTTTGGTTTCCCCAATGTAT
>VUQS01037762.1:0-10522 GCA_015108495.1 Heterochromis multidens
CACACACTGTGGAACCATCTTTTCGCCTACTCGACGGCGTACAAAGATCCTGCGTGATGAACTAAAGATTTAAAATTTTGATTCATCAGTCCATAATACCTTATTCCAGTCTTTGCTGTAGTCTTTGCTTTCTTGGCTGTGTTCTTAGGGTCGATGAACTGTTGGAAGATGAACCTTCGTCCCAGTCTGAGGTCCAGAGTGATCTGGAGTAGGTTGTCACCAAGGATGTCTTTGTACATTGCTGCATTCATCTTTCCCTCAACCCTGACTAGTCTCCCAGTTCCTGTTACCGAAAAACATCCCCACAGCATGATACTGCCACCACCATGCTTCACTGTAGGGATGGCATTGGCCAGGTGATGAGTGGTACCTGGTTTCCTCCAGACATGATGCTTGGCATTCAGGCCAAAGAGTTCAATCATCAGATTTCATCAGGCCGGAGAATTTTTTTTCTCATGGTCCTTCAGGTGCCTTTTGGCAAACTCCAGGTGGACTGTCATGTGCCTTTTACTGAGGAGTGGCTTTGTCTTGCCACTCTACCATACAGGCCTGATTGGTGGAGTGCTGCAGAAATGGTTGTTCTTCTGGAAGGTTCTCCTCTCTCCACAGAGTAACGCTGGAGCTCTGTCAGAGTGACCATCGGGTTCTTGGTCACCTCTCTGACTAAGGCCCTTCTATCCCAATTGCTCAGATTGGCCAGACAGCCAACTCTAGGAAGAGTGCTGGTGGTTCCAAGCTTCTTCCATTTATGGATGAGGTAGGCCACTGTGCTCTTTGGGACCTTCAATGCTGGAGAAATATTTCTGTACCCCTTACCCAGAGCTGTCCCTTAATACAATCCTGTCTAGGAGGTCTACAGACAAACCCTTGGACTTCATGCTTGGTTTGTGCTCTGACATGCACTGTCAACTATGGGACTTTATATAGACAGGCGTGTGCATCAGGCACACGCCTGTCTATATAAAGTCTGATAACTGATCACCACCTGGTGGTGATCAGTTAACAGCTCAGCTCCTCTCTTCACTCGGGTGAAGAGAGGAGCTGAGCTGAGTCCAGAACATATGGCCACAAATCTGATACGATTATAAAATCAATCATCGACCTGCAACCTAGGGTGTCCTGGTGCCATGTGCACTTATGGACATCTTTATGTTTGAACATGGTGTTCGTTATGGACAAACTATGATTTGAACAGTCCAATAACAGAATACCATTCGGGTTCAGATCAGGCAGGCCATTCCTCCCAATCACGCCCCTCCAGGTCTCACTGTCATTGCACACATGAGCATTGATGTCTCCCAGTAGGTACGACGGAGTCACTAGATGGAGCACCCTCGAGCACCCCACCTAGTGACTTCAAGAAGGCTGGGTACTCTGGACCCGTTCCCTGGCCCAAAGGCGCAGGAAAACAACACTCTCATCCACCGGTAAAAACTCCAACACACAGGCAGCAGGATACAGGGATACCCATCCCAGCCCACCTGCTGCTTCTCACTGAGGGCAACTCCAGACTGAAGTCCAGCCCCTCTCCAGGAGACTGGTTCCAGAGCACAAGCCATGCATTGAGATGAGCCTGACTACTAGCCGGTATCTCTCAACCTCAACCACTAGCTCAGGCTCCTTCCCCACCAGAGAAGTGATGTTCCATGTCCCAATCGCCAGCCTTGATACCCGGGGATCGGTCTGCCAGGGCCTCCACCTTTGGCTGCCGTCCAACACACACTACTTGGGGGAGCATGGGGAATTGAGAGGGTTCTACGTTTTTTGTTACATGTCGGTATTTCCAACACAGAATAGAGAGCAGAGCAGCAAAACAGTAGTAGAGACACTAACACTGCATTTAAATGAAACCTGTGCACATAAATTAGGCAAACAAACTGAACACATCATTTCTTCTTTTTTTCTTCTTCTTCTTTTTTTTATTTGTTTTTGCTTTTTGGAGCATCAGCTGAATGTTCCAGACTGCCATCTCTTAAAATATTGTGCAGTCTAAGCCCAACATTAGTCGCTTTATAAACACAGTTAAGGCCATCAGTCTAAGGGAGGGATTCACGTGTACTGAAGCTGAACAGTTACAAACAAAGCAGAAAAAAGAAGAATCAAAAATAAGCACAGGGAAGCTAAGATTACAATACACACTGGGGGGTGTAACTTCATCCTCTGTCATTAATGTCTTTCCACAAAAAGGAGTTTGCTGCTATATTATTGTTCAAAATCAAATAATGTAAATGTTTACTTTTTTGTAACATGTGATGTAATATCTGTTATTGATTGTTGTGTAAGTTTCTACTTTCCTGCTTTGCTTTTTGTTGCCAAGGAAATATCATATTTAGCAATACAACAGTGGGGTGGTAATTGATAATGTTATGCCATAAGAACTCTGCATTTTGTATTGTCTAAAGCTGATAAACTTGGATATAATCTGTTCCACAGAAAGAACTATGGTCATGTTTGACAGAGAGCAAAAGCTGTTTCCACTATACAGACATAAAACAAGCAATTAAATGAGTAAAAACAATGATCTGTCCCTTTAGTTACTGCTTAAAATTCACAATGAAATCAACACTTTTGCCTCCAGGAAACAGTGAATCTTTAATCTTGCACTATTAGGTATAAACAAAAAACGGGAAGAAAAAAACTGACAATAAAACCACACATTTTGAAGTAATTTCACTTGCATCCTCTCTTACATTAAAGAAACAAAGGTATTATTATGTCCTTAACTCTGCTGCTCCGGTTACCCAGAGTTTACAGCGGAAGGTTCAACACAGTACAGGTCAGCTGTACTGCATCTGTGTGGTTATGGAAGCACTTTAGCAGAGCTGTGAAAAATTCCCATAGGCCATTTTTCTTATTTTTTTCCTGACAGCAAAAAAACAAATAAAAAAAATATAAAGCTAATGTAAAGACAGAGAGACAACACTACAATACAGCAAAGACATTAGAACCTACAGAGACGCTGATCAATCATAAACAAGTCATAAACAAGCACAAATATAACCATAAAGAACCTGACAGAACTGAGCAAATCAAACAATATTCAGTTCAATTCAATTCAATTTCTATAGTGCCAAATCACAACAACAGCCACCTTGAGGCACTTTATATTGTAAGGTAAAGACCCTACAAAGCTAATATGGAAGAAATAGGCTTTATCTTTCTATTCCCTGTCAACGCTGCAGCGTTCTGGATCAACTCAAGGTTTTTCAGAGAGCTTTTTGAGTGACCTGATAATAATGAAATAATGAATATCTCTCCAACATTTGCCAAAAAAGCAGGTTTAGAAACAAGAGCTGAAAAAAGCACCTGGAGTCTTTACTATAACATGTTCAATATATATTTTCCTAATGTAGCTTCAGTTACTTTAACATTCACTAAGCGGTTACATAAAGCTGGTTATCAAGTCAGTGAGCACACCCAGGGTTTTGACATCTAATTATACACTGAATGTAGTTGCTTTGTTGTAACTGTGTCTGTAGGCAACCAACCTAAAATATATTTGAACACAAAAATAATGACAAACCAACACTTACATTAATGATTATTGTAAGCTACAAAGAAAGGACACAATACAACAGAGTTAGCAACAATGCATTATAAAGACACTCCATTACAAGTAAAAGTTGTGCAAAATGCCGTTCAAAGATTGAGCCCTGGACTATTACAACCCAAATTCCAGAAAAGTTGAGACGTTCTTTAAATTTGAACAAAATGAAAACCAAAGGACTTCCAAATCATGAGCCAATATTTTATTCACAACAGAACATAGATCATATAACAAATGTTGAAACTGGAAAATTGTACACCTTCATCCACTAAATGAGCTCCTTTCAAATTTGATGCCTGTTACAGGTCCCAAAAAAGTCAACACAGGGGCAACAAATGGCTGAAAAAGCAAGAAAGTCCACATGGACCATGTGTGGATCACTATTACTTCTTTCATGGACTGTTTGGGATTTTTGTGACATATATTTTGTCTAATTGTAATTACAGCACTTTAATACTGATTTGGACATCAGTCAACACTTTACCAAACTGAACTAAATCTGCCACAGCCTGGTGGGAAGTGAGTCTGAGATTTTGGGGAGACCACTTTAGAAAAAGTAAGTGCTCTGGATTTATTACAATTTATATTATATCTATAATTTCAAACAGAAGCAGCTCAATAATCATTTTATGTTGACTTTCTAATTTTCATAATCTTTGGAAGACAATATCATAACATATAGCCATCATATTAGCCATCACCTGCCTGCTCTTTCAATAATGGCATCAGCCACTGAACCCATATCAAATGTGACTCGCATAATTACTGTCATCATAAGCTCTAAATATGACAAATTAGAAGTTCATACCATGTTGCTGATTGTAATAAAAAAGAAAAATAAATTCAATTTTAATAACCATTTGTTATTTTTCATAAAAATAAAAATAAAAATAAAGTTATTTCCAGCTTCTCAAAGTGTAAAGATTTGCTGTGTTTCGTGTTCATTAATTGAATTGAACTTTTAATAATATTGAAATTTGGACTTTTGTTTTGGCCCTTTTGGCGTCTGTGTGGTGTCATTTCTTTGAAAAACCAAACAAAAAATTGATTAATCAAGCAAATAAATAGCTTGGTCAAATAGCCAAACTGTCTCCAGGAAAAATTCACAGCTGATGTTGACATGATGTTAATGCTGATATTGAAAATATGTAGTTGCAGTCCAAAATAAAGTGACTAAATAACTCAACTTAAAATAACAATAAATTGTGCTTTTAACTGAATAAATCATGATCTAAAAACATGTAATGGTAGTATTGAGTAGTTTTACTATATTGAGTAGTTTTAGTTTTAATACTGCTAATAAATTGTAACACTTTCTGTTCACTTTCAACAGAGTTTTACTTGAAGTATTTTTTCAGCTGTGGTAGCTGTGGCTTCAGAGGTATAGCGGGTTGTCCACTAATCGGAAGATTGGTGGCTCAATCCCCAGTTACTCCAGTCTGTATGATGGATTTACCAAGATACTGAACCACTGATGCACTGTTTGGGGTTGGCTTGCAGGGGAAAATGGGATTGGTGTGCGCTGCTTCCTTTTAAAAACTTCACTACAAGTCATCATGGGAGAACAGAGTGACAGGGAGCTTGTTTATCTATTCACTGAAGACTAAAGTGATTTTCTCTGACCTGATAGCAACAGTCCTACACCGTCCTGAGGTGAAGAATGATGGAAGCTGCATGTCTGAGCCGATGTGAGGATTGCAAGGTCTGCTTCATCCACATGCTGAATTTAGGCTGCATCTAAAATTCATGGTTACTGAACAAAGTGCTACATTTATCAGAGCTAGATTTGGGTAAAAGATACTGATATATGAAATAACTTCTAAGCTGATAAAATATATATGTATGAAATGGTATAAGAACAATTATGAAAGATAATTCAATTCAGGTCCAGCATTATGATTCTGATCATTGTATCTGTTCTTCAGCTGATGAGTGAATAAATAAGAAAGAAGAGCAAGAGAGTTTATGCAAAATGTGAATAATTGAATTGAATCCTGTGTCAAGTCAGTAAAATATGTAGGTCATTATTACTGAATGTACTGACAAGTACACATAAAGGGCAGGGCAGAGAGGTCACTGGGAGGTAGGAAACCACACAGGCTCTTGTGCAGTGCCACTTTTCATGTAGAGATGTGCTGACAGTGATGACAAAAAATCTTTTGCTCTATAATGCTCTATGATGCTTATTTCAAGCCACACATTGTCACATTGTTCTTGGACTACACTAGAGTAGCTTTGCATGATTTGCAGTTCAAAATTATCACAATTTATCTTATGTGAGGGGTAAAGAGTAGAAAGGTGTGCCTGAAACATATTTAGAGCAGTCTGAAACCTGAGCTTCTGACTCACAGGAATTATGCTCCATATATGGGTGGCTGTGGTTCAAGAGAGAGAGTGGGTTGTCTACCAGAAAAACGCTACATAATCGCCAGTTCAGTAAATTGGCTGCAGGTCTTAAACTGCACCATTTTCATAATTAAGGGTTTCCTTAATAAACAATAAAACAAAATTCCAGAGTTTTAGCCTCAAAACAAAAGCAAAATATATGACAATTCTTTGTTTATATCAAATCTCCTAAAATGCCAGGTGAAATCAAACATGAACCCCTAAGTGTATTTATGTACAGTTTAACAATCTGCATTTTGCTGAATTTAAATAAAATAGCTTCTATGCAGTGACAGAGGAAAACTACAATTGTAACAGTTTTGTCAGTTCTGGCCAATGTATAAAATGTACAGATCCAGTAGTTTCAATGTAAAAATTTGACTGAACCATTTGACTTGAATCAAGTCAGCTGAATGCTGCTCCCCCACCACAAGAACCACTGTGATACTAAGTACTCAAGGGCCATCGTGGGTAGAGGAGCAGAATCAGTTCGCCTCCTGCTGCAGTAATCACCTAAAAAAGAGGGAGGATGCAAACAAAAAGCTGAAAGTGTTTGGTTCCTGGCTTTGTGCATCTCTATCCTTCAGGTGCATTATCATTTTCCATTAATCGGAATAGAGCTCAATCAACTCTATCAAACAGTCCTACTGCACTGTCACAACTACTATGATTTCATACCACCTTACTGTCATTTATGTCACAGGATTTGTCAGCAATCTGCAGAAATATCCCCCCAAAAAACCCTTCTGTTATTAAAAGGAAAATTTCATCAATTTTAAATAGGCTTTCTGTCATGAAAATGACAAGTACATTGGACAATAAAATGGGTTTTTTTTCTTAAATTTTTATTGAAACATTAAGTGAAGTAAATGGGATTAAGAATCTCTTTTGAAGACGAATCTGTGGTTTTGGACCAATATAGACAGCATTAACCTAGCATGTTGTTTGATGGTGGGAGAAATAGAACTCCTGGATAAAACCCACACAAGCACAGGGAAAACATACAAACTCCACACAGAAGGGCACTGCCCAGGTTTGAACACATGATGCTCTTACTGTGAGGCAACAGTCCTGTTTGTATATTAAAACTGTTGACAGGTGAAGTGAATAAGATTGATTATCTCAGCACAATCCAATGTTTTGCTGGTAAACATTAAGTCCTGGTTCTTGTTCATGTGGATGTCACTTAACATACCACCCACCTGAACCAAGCACACTTACACATCAAAACTGCACTTCCTGACAGCAGTTTCTACATTGACAGGCTTGTTTAATGGCAGAGCTCTTAAAGCTGTAAAATTCCTCTTTAAATAATTCTTGTCCTATCCCTAAGTAAGCTAATGTTTAGAAAACTATGAAGAAAGTTTCCAGAAAATTAGCCAGAAAAATAACTTTCTTGTTCACAGAGTCCTTGCTACCACAGCATCTTATAGTGAACTCCCAATAATGCTCTGCTGACACCTCCACCTAAACACCAAGCAACAAGGCTGCACACCTGGTCATTATGCTGCTGAGAAAGAGCTACAGCTACTAGCATGCCTGAGGCTCTGAAAGACAGGCACTGAGAAAAGAGGAAAAAAAACACAAAAAAACCCTGAACTGTCTCCACCTCATTCTCTAGTCAACCTACAGCTCATGACCACAGCAGCAAGGGAGGACATCGCCATAGCAATACCCTCCACAGTACCCTGAGCAGCTTAAGGAGCCAGGGAAGTGAGATGGAAAAGAATGAAGGACGGAGAGAATTAAGGAAGAAAGTATTGTTTTTTTTAATGAAAACATGTCTGAAGATTTGAGAAACCCAGAATTAAAGTCATATTTTGCCAAAAATTGGACTTTCAGTATAAAATATTTGAGTCCTACAGATATCAGGTGATTTTATCAAGGTTCTAATAAGTAAACAAGAAAGAAGCCATATAAAAACATTTTATAAAAAATAAAGAAGAAAATTTAAAAAATGAAAGTGACGAACATAAATACTATCCAAAGCTACTGAGGATGATATATTTATGGAGACACAGACTCCATCAATTATTACTGGCTATTGAAAAAAAGTCTTCAGACCATCAGCCAATCACAGAGCTGCTGCACACTCAGCCAGTCATAGAGTAGGGATCACAGTAACTGAGGGCCAAGAAGGAATAATCCTCATGTCTTCTCGTTTTGTGTTTATTCCCTCATCTATTCATTCAGTTCTCCTTTGTGTCTCCTTTCCTCCCTTTACCCCCTATCTCCTTAGGTTTTGGTTTAAAATGAGCTGAGCTGAAACAAAAAATGTTTAATCTCACTGACTCATTACTAAAAAAAATTAGTTAATAATCAATCAACAAAATACTCAACTATTGCTGTAGGCAACTAGAGTGGAAATTATTTGACATTTTTCCAGGCAAAATTTTAAAAAACAAAAAAATCCATACAGACATACATACATTTTCTGCCAGGGTGGGTAGGCAGTCCAAACAGATGCTCAGACTCCCCTGTTCCTGGGTCAACTCTTCTTGGTCTTCCAGGGGACACCAAGGTGTTCCCAAGCCAACCAAGAGATGTAATGTCTCCAGCATCTCTGTCCTGCAGGAGAAACTTGAAACACCTCACTTTGAGGACACCCAGGAGGGGTCAGGGTTAGGTGCTGATTCTCATCCCAGTGGCTTTACATCTGGCTGCAAACTGCCGAGCTGGAGGTCATTGCTTGATGGAGCAAATAGAACGGAATCATCTGCCAAAAGCAGAGACAAGATCCTGAGATCACCAAACCCAACATTCTACACTCCTTGGCTGCATCTAGAAATTCTGTCAATTTATGAACAAACAGAATTACTGCCATAACTCCCTGCATCTGCCTCAGCAATGAAGGTGTGGGACAATGTTCAGTTGGACTCAATGTCTTCAGCCTCCCTACTGCTCGCTTCAGTGGTAGCAACTTATCAATCACAAGTTTTTAATTTGCCTTAATCTAAGAACAGAGACGAGGAAACTTCACAACCCAAGAGGCCTGGGAAATTGCAGTGAAATAATTAACCACATGTACATTCTATATGACTCAAGAAGCCTCTGCAATATACCTGATTCAGTCTGGAACAGGCATAAAATCTCAGTTACTACTTTGTGTATACTGTAAAATGTTTAAATACGTAAAGGCATAACTATTACGAAAGACGTAATAGATATGCCTGTGAAAAATACCTTCTACTTGAAAATGCAAATTAGGACATCTCCCATCCAGGATGATATACACAGACTGTTTCTGGAGCTAAATAAAAAAAAAACTGAACTTCTTACCAGTTTCACTGACATTGCAGTTGGGAGACTAAAAGGATAGCGATCACAGAACAATTCACTATCCAAGAAGACTGCAGCCATGACACTCAAGCAAATGAGTCTTGTACAGTGGTGTGTGGCGGTAAGGCTCCAGCTGGGATCTCCACCAACTCTCAGTCTCTGCATGTAACAGTCTTCCCACCCTAACCCTAACTAGATGCTTACTCTGGATGGCATTACCTTGGCCTCCAGTAACACTGTGAGGAATCTTGGAGTCATTTTTGACCAGGATATGTCCTTCAATGTGCATATGTAGTGTATGGGAACTCCCAGGTCCCTAGGAGAATCAACAGTACTGAGATTAGTGAGTGTATTAGTGGGAGGTGCTTAGGTAACAAAATGCCGTGCACCAGGTGTGGTAGGCCTTTGTCTTACTAAATGAACAGGGTTGATTCAACACAGTCCCCTAAGCTATGTGCAGTAAATTTACTATTGTAAGGAATATTTTGAGGTTTAATCAGTTCCGAATGCTTTTACACTTGCTGTAATAGGTGTTGGTGTGTTATAGGAAAGCTAAGCAAATTATCTCCTTCAGGCTAGATGAGTCACTATAGCTGATTAACTGATAACTTGGGGGCTGGATGTTTTCTTTAGCGATCAATGTTAAAACACTTCCTCAGGAATCTTAACCTGTAGCTGCTTGAATGTCAAGCACCATTTTTTATCCACTAGTGTTGTTTTTAACTGTCTGTAGTTTTAACTTGTTTTGTTTTCTTAGTGTTCATTTTAGATATTGTGTTAGTGATTTTAACCCTGGTCCCGCTGTCATCTTTAGGGTTTCCTGGTAGCAGCTAGGTGCGTTCACTGGGAGTAGTTAGGTTTGCGGTGGCGCCTGGTGTGATAGTGTAATTGTGTGTAGTGATTGCGGGGTGTGATCACTGAGTTAGTGTGAGTAGTAATTTCAGTAGTGTTCTACACTGTGCTGCAACCTTTGTCTGTCCCCTTGTTTCCTAACTACATTTTTAGTAGGACCAGTGGATATGTTTCTTTGTTAATTGATTTACATTTTTCTGTATAGCAATAAAGCTGCTTGTAACAGCACTTGAACTGGACATTTTTGACTGCAGTGTTTGTTTTAATTTTAAAATAGTGGCCGCTTCTCTGCAGGGCCACACATATTAAACAAATATGTAGGACTGCTTTCTTGCAATTGCGCAATATCTCCAAAATGAAAAACATCCTGTCTCAGAGCGATGCTGAAAAACTAGTTTATGCATTTATTACTTCTAGGCTGGACTATAGTAATTCATTATTATCAGGTTGTCCTAAAAA
>VUQS01037763.1:0-24950 GCA_015108495.1 Heterochromis multidens
ATACTCCACGGGTGCATAAGAAGATGATTTTGAATGGGAGATCACCTAAAATTAAATCAGTAGTTTTTTGAGGCACATTCGTGAAACTTTCCAATCACACCTCATACATCTTACCAAAACAAAAATGGCCTGCCTGGTAATGCAGTAATGCAGGGATTATGGGCTCTGTTGCTAAAGACTTAACAGCATTACTCTAATGAAAGCATTTGAAAGCATGTTTATTTTATTTGGCTTTGCTTTAGTGCACATGTAAACACAGTCTGTGACATTTCAGCAACAAATAATTAAGCAGTAAACATCTAGCACTATCGTGGCTTGTGAATTTTGAGTGTGTAGGTCTGATTATAAAAATCTGTGAAGGCCCAATACCTTCTCTGTATGTATGGTACCTTATTAAAAACCCAGATCTCTCCGTTGACAGTAGGTCGTGGCACTCCGTGGCCATTGTAGTGGAAGAGGACTCGTTCCTCCTTAGCATTGCGTCTCAGTGATGTGCACAGTTTCTTCACCTCATCCACCGTGGGGTCCAGACTCTGCTTGTAACGAGCCTGAAAGAGGAAGGAAGAAAAATGTCAAAATGATTGATGATTTAGTCACATTGGGAACAAGGGCACTGCTACTCTGAGTTTTGTTTCGGGCAGGGAGATATGCTGCATTTATTTATTTTTTTCTTTTTTGTAGTTTAGCAGTCTTGTGAACTTTGCCAGTCTAACTTTGTTTGTGTTCCTTTCTTCGATTTAGCAGCACTCACAGACCCTGTTTGGTCCTGTTGTTTGTCTCTTTTGCTCATAAGTTGTTTGTCATTCAAACATCTTGCCAAAACCATCTGCTTGTATGTTATTTCCCTCCACCCTAGCTTAGCTGGGATGTAACACTGCTATAGAACATACTACAGAGTTAAAAAATGTTGCTTTTGGTCTATGAAGCACTTAATGGCCTGTCCTGAATATATATCTGACTGCATCAATTTTTTACATGTCCCAGGACAGACCACTTCTTCAAATTCACTCCATATCAGGCGACAGAGCAGACTAAAAAGTCTGGCAGCTGATGTGCACTTTGGACTAGAACATTTTTTTGTCTAGCTTTAAACTCTGTCTATGGGCAGAAACATGGGAGGATAATGTGTGTCTGTAACTACGTCCAAAACAAGTTTTATTGATGGATCCCTATGTGAAGCACTTTGAGTTGCATCTTTGTGGGACAAATAACCTTCTGAGATCTGTTGACTGATCTGTCGGAAAGGATGAAATCCAAGTTCACTACTGTGCTTTATTCCATTGGTGTGAGTGGCTATGATTGGAAATTATTTTCTATGTGAAACATAAACCGAGAAAATGGAAAACAAACCGAACAAGAAGCACTCAGAGAGGACAAGCTTCCGCCAAGGCAGCTCACTCTCTGAACAGTATTTACTTTTAAGGGAATAGTATTGTATTTTGTATATATTCATTTTGTTTTCTTTGTTCTTTTAAAACTTACTTTAAGTTATTTGCTCTGTTGAAGCCCATTTTAATATACTTTTTTTAAAAATTATTTTTATTTATGTGGATATGGTACATGTGTAGCATTCATTTCATTGTTGAAATGTTTAGTAATAATAATGTATTTAAACAGTTACTGTTACTGTAATGTACATAAAGTTATAACAACATGAATCATTTATACTCAAAAAGTATCCCATGCCAACGTGTTCTTCTGGGTCTGAAAACTTATTGTCATTTGAAATAGCTCCATATAGGATTATCATCACTTTGACCTTCAGATCAATCTACTGACCTTGAAGGAGAGGTCAGGGGTTAAATGCAATATGATATTTTAAATCTTTATATTGTACTTTCTATATGTTGACAACACACAGCACACTTTTAAGAATCACAGTTTCTAAGTTATAAGGCTTTATGTCAATTTTCGACCAATAAATCATTAAGTTGACTGTTGATTAAGTTGATTGTTAACATGACCCTACTCTGCACCCCTACAAAGTTTGATCAGGATTCATTCAAAACTTTGAGCTATTGTGTTTACAGACAGAAAGAAATGCACACATGCAAATGCTACCAAAACCTTAACCTCCTTGGTGGGGGTAATTTGGATTCCTTAATGATAATAATACAGTAGACTGAAGGTTTACAGAAGGACTGAAGGATCCACTTATAAAAAAAAAATTGTGTCTTAAATCTGAAAACCCTAGGAGAGGCTAAGAAAAGCATTGACCAGACTCATAATTCATCATGTCAAATGAAGCAATACTGAAGGTATTTGTGCGTTTTAAATGAATGTAACAGAGCAGCCTTGGGGAGAGAGAGAAATGTATGTACATAAGAAACTATAGGCTGGAGTCTATCCTAGTGCTTTTCTGTTGCTATATGTACAACAAGGTTTCATATAAGAGAATTACTTAGAGCAGTGAATCAAGAAAATTCAGTAGTAACTTACATAAACGCTTGTGCTAATTTTATTTAAAGACATGTTTATGGTTAGCAACTAGTAAACAGGCATGAGAACCAAGTTTGTTTGAGGACAATGTGCTTCAACTAATTATCTATTTAATCTGACCTCCATGCAGCTAAGAAGCAAAGAGGATGTTTTTCATGTTCAAGATATCTGAAAATTAAATATTAGACAAAAAAACCCCTTTGCAAGTGAAAATTCTTTTGAGTGGAAGTATTTTTCAACAAAGTAGCTGACCTTGAGTCCACACTTCAAACTCCACAGTTTCCACATCAACTTCATATTGCTGGAATTCATTTTTTGTGACATACAGGAACACTCAAACTGCAGATTTATGTATATTGTGCAGTCTTTTCACTCTCCTCAGACATGGAAACATGGTTTAAAAAGAAAAAAAAAAGCTCTCATTAAAAAGCACTCTGGATCATTTTTATACCAGTGGAAATCAAATCTGTGAACAGTGGATGAGCAAATAAACAAAGGATGGATATTATTCTACAATCGTGTGAAAAAAAGAATGTACATCCTCTCTTAATTCTAAGGACATTAAAAAACTCATCTGGTTCTCAGCAGGACCTAAAATTGTTTAAATACAACCTCAGATGACTTATTATAGCATGTCATTATTTATTTATTTTGAAAACTAAGCCAAAATGCAAAAGCAAGATGTGAAAAACTAAGAACTCCAATGGTTCAGTAGCTTTTAAAATCACTTTTAGCAGCAATAACTTGAAGTCATTGTTTTCTGTAGGACTTTATTAGTCTCCCACATTGCTGTGGAGGAATTTTGGCCCACTCTTCTTTACAACACTGCTTCAGTTCATTGAGGTTTTCAGCATTTATTTATGCACAGCTCTCTTAAGGTCCCACCACTACATTTAAATCAGGTTGAGGTCTGGACTTTCACTAAGCCATTGCAGCACCTTGATTCTTTTCTTTTTCAGTCATTCTGTTGTAGATTTGGTGCTGTGCTTGGGATCATTGTCCTGTTGCATTACTTAATTTTGTCCAAGCTTTAGCTGTCGGACAGATGACCTCACATTTGACTCTAGAATACTTTGGTATACAGAGGAGTTCATGGTTGACTCAGTGGCTGCAAAGTGCCCAAGTCCTGTGGCTGCAAAACAAGCTCAAATCATCACCCCTCCATCACTGCACTTGACAGTTGGTATTAAGTGTTTATGCCTATATGCTGTCTGGTTTTTGACAAACAGTTCCAGAAGTTTTGTGGTTTGTTCAGATGCAACTTTGCAAACCTAAGCCATGCTAACATGTTCTTTTCAGAGAGAAGATGCCTTTTCCTGGGAAACCTTCCAGAATTAATGGCAGAGCAGTGGCTATCAAGTGCCAAAAGCTGTTGATGGAGAAATAACATCAACAAGTGAACTGCCAGAAAAGCAAAATGAATCCATGAAAACCAAGGGGACTACTTTAGGCAGCGGTGAGCCCAGCTGGGACAGATTGTAATAAGTGCACGTGTTAATAGATTTGTTTTGACGAGGAAACAAACTGAACCTGAATGTTTTCTTACATTTAAGAAAAAACGTGTTCACATTTGAAAATACCAACCCAAAAATAAGGATCTGAATCAGCTGAAAAGTGACTAACCAGCTGGCAGACCAGAGACAAGCATCCAAAATCATACTGACTCAGACAAAGACGTTTGCAAGACGCCAAACGTCTAAGAGAACCTTTCACATTTTGTAAACAATAATAATTTTGGCTTTAAAAAAAAAAAAGAAAAAAGAAAAGGTAGGCATCAAACCACATAGCTTATAGAAGTTGTATGAAAAATGGTCTTAACACAATGAATCACAGAAGCTACAAAAGCAAGTGCAATTTGTGAGCAAACAAGGAGGCTTTTACACTTCTGAGTGTGAACTTTAAACAAGCTGTTGATAGCAGGAAGCGTATGAAATATGACATATATAGTACCCGTTCTGGAAATCTGTTGTTTTTCGAATAAGGCACAGCAGTCAAAGTGAAAAAACAGCAGCAGATACTACTCACAAACACAATAAAAGCAGAAGACTGAGTTTGAGATGGTGCTGCTGCTGCTGCGGTTTCACTGCTGTCAACTTGTTTTTTCTGCCACCTGTTGCTTACTTTAGACGATTCTTCACTGGGGCGTGTCATTTTGCAAGAGCAAGCCAGCGTGAAGTTCATGCCCGTACTCATGTCTACGCAGTGTGGAAAAGCTGCTCAAGAAACTTTAACAGATTAATAGTAGGAGAAAGGGGACATGTGCATTGTTGGTGCTCCTTCAGTTCATTAAGTGAAGTGTTTGTGTGCGCATGGATGAAAGGACACAGAGGTGTCAACTAGTTATGCAACAGAAAAGCACCCGTTTAGACCAGTCTGAATCATTATCACACTCACCAAGGCCCTTCTGTTACATAACTAACATGTCGTTTATCAAACAGCCAAATGGCTTTGAATCACAGAAGTAGTCACATTTCAACTTTAACTTCTTGCAAAACTTACAGCTGACAAAACAGAAAAAAACAAAACAAATGCATGACCTCATGACCTGCACAGGGTTTAGCTTACAACAAATGTGACTGCACGGCTAACCAGCTCAATGATTTAAGATTGCCATCCAATAAAATGACCTCTTCATAGAACAAAAATATCACTTTTTATTTTCATGATATTAAAAAATGATGCCTTTATTCAAAACCAACTCATATATTAGTCTTTATTATAAATTTCCCTGTTTTGTAACAATATATATTTTCATATTCCACTACTAATTCTGACAGTTTTCTGTTTGGCTCCACAACACCTCCATTTTCCTATGTATTGTCCCATATAGTGAGGCTACCCCTTACCAAAGCATTATGGGTATGATTCCAACCTGGATTCCTGGCTTCGTGCCAACCTCTCTCACTATCCATCCTGCACAGTCACTATCTAATAAATGTAAAAATAAAATGCTACACTCATGCAATGATCTCACAGCCTTTAAAATTCAGTGAGGAACCATTAAATTTTATTTTGCCTTCAGCATTAATCTGCAGTGCCTGATACTTAAGTAAATGGCCACACATATATCTTAATAAACCAAATGTTATTCACTGATATCAGAGAAATCACAAGAAAAACAACAAGTATATCAACAACATTATACCTTTGCAGCCAATTTTATACACCGGTCCCGGCAGATGGCTCCCTGAGCCTGGTTCTGCTGGAGGGTTCTTCCTGTTAAAAGGAGGTTTTTCCTTCTCATTGTCGCCAAGTGCTTGCTCATAGTGGGTCATCTGATTGTTGGGGTTTTCTCTGTATTATTGTAGGGTCTTTACCTTACAATATAAAGCACCTTGAGGTGACTGTTGTTGTGAGTTGGCGCTATATACATAAAATTGAATTTAATTCAATAACCCCGCAGCAGACCGATTTTCACTAAATTCACAAAATTCACTAATAAAATATCTTACGCCATGTAAGGGATGGCTTTTCCAACTTGTTGGAACCCAGGATCCCTTCCAGGGAAGAAAATTTTCCAGGTACCACATTATTTTTCTAGCTCCAAATAAGTACCACAATTTGTATTCTTCAACCTAAATATTTCAGACATGTGATGTGTCACAATCACTAGCCCAAAAGATAATGTGGGGGCACGTAACAGATCATTTTGTTATCATAAATGGTCCCCCTCTATAGATACGCACTTTCTAATATTACAGTGCAACTTTATAGCAGATGACTTTGTGCAACTCCCTGCTATAGGTTGTGAACCCCAATTTGAGAACCACTGTAGTGGGTGGGCGGATGGATGGATGGATATTTGTGAATTTAGGTATAAAAGCTCTGCCAAAAACTGTTTTTAAAATTCAGTCTCCACTGAGTCCTGTGCTCTTCATGTACCAACACTACCAGCTGATTTAGAATCACTGATTTAAAGGTATCATGTAGACTTCATAACTCATCAAACTATACAAGTTATTTATGCTCCTTTGTATTTAAATGCTACAGCTGTGCAATTTTTAATTAAACAGCACTGGATAGTGTAATCCCAGTTGTGAACAGTGATTTGTACTCTTGATTTGCAGAATAAAATTACCACTTGCTCATTGTTCTGTCACATCATACAGCGGCCAAACTGAACAGACCTTGATCAAAGATGCCAACATTTCAGCTTCCCGTATCTGGAAGAGTTTTCAGTGAGAGCAGAGCTGGCAGGCTGATTCAATTTGGGT
This sequence comes from Heterochromis multidens, assembly GCA_015108495.1. Taxonomy (NCBI): domain Eukaryota; kingdom Metazoa; phylum Chordata; class Actinopteri; order Cichliformes; family Cichlidae; genus Heterochromis; species Heterochromis multidens. The sequence continues at coordinate 6,654 of VUQS01037763.1, forward strand.
ATAATCAGATAAAAGCGTCTGAATGTCGAGAGGCGCAACGCTCATCCCGATGATATCAAGTGGTATCTGAATGGCATAATGGTGTTAGTGAGGAAGCTGCAGTCATGGAGGTATAGCGTCTGAAATCAGAAATCACAGTGGAAAATGGGGGAGGTGTGATTTTAAAGGAAAGGTCTGAATTAATTGAGAAAAAAGGAAAGCCGAGAGGCGAGCTGGTTAGGTGGGACAAGTGTTTACACTTTTCTGTAGTTGTTATTTCGCATGATTCCCAATTGTATTTAGATGCTTCAGCAAAGTTGCTGATTTACATTCATGACAGCTGAGTATTTTAAATTCAAGTGTCAGACAAAGATTAAGACAAATTCATATGTATGAGGAAGACACCTAGGAGAGTCCATTTAAATATACCAATTACAGTTTTCCTGGAGAAGGACACATGAGTGTGTGTCTGTGTAAAGGAAAAAACCTGACTCACTAATAGCCTTGACCTGAAGGGGGAGCTCCAGCTTCCTGTGAAGCGAGACTGTCTCCAGAGGTTAAGACAAACTGCAGCTGTTTGCCTGTTGCTTCTCCAGCTAACGCCACCACTGCAAAACACTTCCACTATATCCATCAAGGCCACAGGAAACAAACTCTTTGTAAAGGTGTCAGCCCTGTCACCATTCATCATCATGTCACTTCTTTAGAACAGGCAACCTTTTCAAAGTACCGTAAGCATTCAGGATGTAATTAAATACAGACCGATTAGCTGCAAGATTCAGTATAGGAAGCTGTAACACATATCAGGATACAATGCAGACAACAAAACAGGCAATAATGGCAGGGTAAAGGTAAAATAAGTCTGTGTAATGTGTCATTATTAACACTGAAGCACCACAATGTGTGTGTTTTACTAAAATAAAATAAAATAAAATACAGTAAAATAAAATAAAATAAAATAGAGAAGTAAGACCCTTAAGGCTTCTCATCTTTTCATGCCTCAAAATGAAAAAATAAATAAATAAAAGTAAAGGACATGTTAAGCTGGATGACAGTGGCAACAGCAGCCACTTGTTGTCAGAGAGGAAATGAGCAAAGGCAACCTCTGTCCTCTCAACCACTAATCAGGATCTGAGCACCACAGCAGGCTTGTATAGAAGTGAAATATGCCAAAAAGAGAGACTGAAAACGAAACCAAAGAAAGTGAAGAGTAGAAAGATGAAAGAAAATGTTTGAAGGCATTGTATCCTCTCGATGCTTTTACCTACATAAATCACTGCTGTCAAACATTTCTCTGATATTCATGTCTTCTACCTTCACTGTATTTTTTTTTTTTTTTTTTTGCTGGTTGGCAAAATATCAGGAAAGCTCTGATATTTAATATAATTCCATCTTCTCATTTATTAACAAAGAGCTATTTGCATTTATTACTTTTACCAGTTGAAATGAGAAATGTTTTTGTAGATAAATCAAGAATACTGTTAGTTTAGGCAGGCCATATAGTCAAGCTCATATAGTCAGCTGATCTCAATGCTGTTGAAGGATGCTCTTCTACACATCCTTCACTGACCACCATGTTCTTTAGAGGTCCTGTGACCAAATCTTGTCATATTACAACTCAATAATTTTGAATAAATCAACTTCACAGCTGATTTGTGGGTTATAGAATGTAGATTATAAAAATAAGGGATAAAAAGTGTTTAACCCATCTCTTTAAATGTGTCAAATACATATTTAATCAACATTTCATAACTGTGGCCTATTTTCATATAAAGGTTGTAAACAATAATTAGGCCATCACTTGATATCACAGCATCTCTGCCTCAGCCAAAACAAGGCGAGTTTAAATGTTTCACTTTTAGTTATTTATAAACCTGGCTGCTTACAAACGTTAAAAATTAAACCTAATTAGATTTGATATTGAATTCAAAATCAATCTGAATAATAGTCATATCTAACCCCACTGGGTTACACTGAAACTACAGTTGTGTTAATTCATACCTAGCGTTAGATTCTCTCGTTCCAGACGCACACCAGTCCATTCACAGTTCACACACACATTACCGGTGAAGTAAGAGTTTAAAACATGACGTCCAATGGACTGGCAGGCAACTCAATCCCTGCAAAATTTCAGTTACTGATTTGTCAGTATCACAGCAACTTTACACACGAGGTGAAAATTCTATAGAGAATTTATTCTTGTGACTGAAAATAAAATGTGCTGAGCTTCAGTGCGGCTGAAGGACATTTAATTTCTCTTGTGATCACGAGGAGAGCTGGAAGAAATGAGAAACAGTCAGGACTCTAACTAGACGACCTCTGTCAAAAATAATGAACGTCTCAGAATCTGAGTCAAAGAGAAAATATACTGTAATCTACAATATGAAGAGCGAAATGGTCACCATGATTAACAGAAAAATGGGACACACTTGTTCGGTTTCATAAATATAGTTTCACATATATACATATACATATATATATATATATATACATATACACATATACACATATACATATATATACATATACATACATACATATACATACATACATACATACATACATACATACATATACATACATACATACATATACATATATATATATATATAAAACAATTACTCGATAGCCACATTAACCATCTGTTAGTCTGTGTGTTATAATTAATGTAGCAGCTAGCGGACTGCAGGTCGCAGATGGAATATTGAGCCAGATTACGGACACATGATGAACCAGGTAGGTTGCTGGCTGTAATAATTTATTAAAATGTGTTTCTTGTTTTGTTGTAGCCAGCTGTGAGATCAGTTTTTAAATGCAGGCAGTGACGGTTCAATCTCTCTCAGTGAGCACTTGGTTTTTCATATCATCTTTCTGGTAGCATAACTAATACCACACTTTATCCAAAATTTATTTGTAACTTTTCCATAATGCTCTTCTTCTACATTAATTAAATGATTTAAATGTTAGGTATTGTGTTGTTTGTTGTACCCTTTGTTTATTAGTAGGTTCTAAAATATATTTTACCTTCACAATCTGTAATGAAATTATCTAAATAATTGCAAAATGAATTAAACCTCTAAACTTAATCTTAAATACTTTTTTTGTTAAACCTAACTATGCGGTAGATCACAGTGCAGTGTAACAGTCAACGACATCTCGTCAATGATGACAGTGTGTGACACAAAGTCTATTCTTGGTTAAGAGAAAACTGGCATCAGCAACATCACACAACCAGTAATGACAATGACAACTAGACAAGCAGACAGCTTTCCTATTGCAGCACAGGCCCTGAGATCAATTAGTCAATGAATTCACAAGTTGTTAATACTTTTGCTTCTTCCAACAACAACTGCCTCTGAAGCTTTAACACTAACATTCAGAAGGCTTTTAGATTTTTGCATTTCATATTTTCGTATATAGTGTTGTGGTGCCACTATATTTCAGATTGATAAGACTGGTAGTTAAAATGCTAACATGTCAAAGCTCAAATTCAAGAGGAACAAAACAGATTGTCTTGGAGGAGCATCAGTGGATTAGTTGTATAGGGACATGTAGGGATCCTAGAGGGATCATAAAGCTTTGCCCATTCAGCCTAGAAGGCCCTGAAGGGTTAGGGGTCTATGGGGTTTTGGGGCTGTTACTAGGAGCTCTTGTAAAACTGAGGTGAGAGCTGTCTCTACTTTCATGACGAGAACCCGTACTTGGCTCTGTCAGGGATTTGCCTTGTCCTCACTTCTGTCTATGACTTACATGGAGGTAATCTTGAGGCAAAGGTTAGAGTTGGAGTGCTTGAGACCTGAAGACTTCACCTCAGGTTTCTGCAGATAATGTGTTGTAGTTGGATAAAGGTCACGTTACTCCTTTAGAAAATGGCAGGTTGTTCCTTTTGAGTTGGGGGTCCAGTATCTTCAGGTAAGACTGGTGATGGATCAGTATCAATCCAGATGTACCAGACTGTCATGGTAAGGAGTGATCAGTTGGTTGTTCCATGTTCAAATACTCTCCTTACAGTCATGTGCCTTGAGTAAAGGTGAAGAGACTTATTTTGCAGATAGAGGCATTTTAAATCAGAGACCTTCCTAAGGTGGCTCAACCTCAACTGCATGAAAGTGGTAAGCTGAGGTAGTTCATGAGCGTGCTCTCTGGATGATTACCTTCAGACATGTTCCTGGAACTTTCTATTCCAGAGACCAAACAGAAGAAACACAATACATCTGAGCTATTACATAACTCAAAGGGCATGGGGATCTCCAATCACTGTTTGGCTCTCAGCCATCATAATACTGCCTCAACTCAAGGCATCAAATACTGCTGTTATGTCAGATACTGCTGGATGCTGAGAGATAGTCTTCTTTACAATGATCCGTATGTTTGAGAGGGAGAGACCTATCTCACTAATGCCATAACCTGATAAGACACAGCACCAACACCAAAGAACACCTAAAGAGCATCTTTCACAAAATGGCACAATTTAGAAACCTGGGAATGACGACAAGCTCTCACTCCAAAACCTGCAGAAGCAGCAACAAATAGTTAAAAATATGCCATGAAAATATGCCAACTCCTGACAATGTTGGTGTTTCACAACCTCAACCACCAGTTAGAGATGAATAATGAAAATATACTGAAATAAAGGGTTTGATAAACATTACTGGATGGAGATTTGCTATAACAAGTTACAAAAAGGGAAGCCTGACATTCTACGGATCTCTACAATCCTTATCTGAAACCAGCCAGGAGCTGGAATTGGGGCAGACAAAAAGAAAATTCTCCTACAGGGATTAATAAAGTCCACTTATTCAAATTTAGCTGAGAAAAGTACAGCCTAGTTTGACAAATCGCAGGGAGCACACAGCCGAGCAGGCCTCTGTGGTGATAATCATTTCCCCAGTGACAGCAGTCCTGCTGGGGCCAATGTGTCCGGGCTGAGTCAGTTCGCAGCAGGTCGGTTGGAGCAGAGGGAGAGATGACACGTCATCTTCCCATCCTGCCAGCACACACCTCCTGTCAAGACTAAATTACCTACACGACTGTTCCTCAAATATATATCTATGGCCTCAGACGTGTGGATGATAACACTTTTAGACTTCTATGAAAAAACACCATATAGACACTTTTAAAAAGTGAATTAAACACCAGAAAGTCATCTATAAGGGAACAAACTAACTACTTTATACAAGATGGGGTTGAAGTAGGAAATAAGTGATAGTACAGCAACACCCATCACTTGATATCGTCTGATGCTGGAAGAGAGCAGCCGGAGACAGAACACTGCTGCTGCAGCTGACTAAGTGACATGGGTTATGTAATTGGCAGAAGGTCCAACTGCACCAAGTGCTGGTGTTGAAGAGAGTGATATAATAACAAAATACATTTCACATACAAAACAGTTCAAATACAAGTTAAACTGTTTCATATGATATCTTCTCTGGCTGAGAATTCAATCAGGGGTCCTCTCTTCTGACCATAACTTCCTGAAACTTTTTATTGATTAGCAAGCTGATTTTCCCTTCTTCCACTAATATTTTATTAACACATACAATCAAACCCTTTTTTGTTTTTTGCTTATCTGTCCTTTCCTCACTCCTTTTTTCTCTTCTCTTTCCCCCAACCAGTCACAGCAGATGGCTGCCTTTCCTGAAGGTCTCTTCCTGGTCAAAAGAAATTCTTCCTTCCCACCATCGCCAAGTGATGCTCACTAGGCACTGTGTGATTGTTGGGTTTCTCTCTCTAATATTGTAGGGTCTTTACCTTGCAATATAAAGCTTCTTGAGGCCACTGTTGTTGTGAATTGGCGTTATATGAATAAAACTGATATGAATTGAATTTTTACTCTGCATACATCTTAATATGTACATCCCATATTAAAGTCCACTGAGGAACTCTTATTTCTCTGTTGGATTTCTTAATAATCACTGATTCATTTTTCCATGTGCTTATTTGTATGCATGACAGAAACATTAATTAAGGTAGTCAAACATAGCAAAAAAAAAAAAAACATTCAGCTTTGATTTTGTCATTACAGATACCAAAATTGCAAAACTAAAACAGACAAGCAGATGTGCTTAAATTAAACAAACATGCCTGATTCACTATTAGACTCAGAGAGCTTTAATAGGTTCCATTAGATTAGAACCTGTGTGGATATCCATATTTATGTGTGTTTGTGTACATGTGTTGTGCAGACGTGTGACAGTGAAGGGGCAGGGAGACCTCAAAGCACCAGTCCAATTAAAAGTTGAGTTCTGAGCAGCTCTCAGAAATCTGTGTTTTTGAGCAATATTTGCAATTAAGTAATTTTACCTTAAGGAGGGAAGAAGGCACTCAGAACTATAATGCAAAAAAGCTCCAAGCAAGTCATGTTTTTGTTCGTTTTTACTGGGTAAAGAAAAACAAGTTCAAAAAAGGAAAACATAACAGCATCCAGGTTTCCATCCAAATGCAGTAAAAAAAAAAATAAAAAAAAATATCCAGACAAGTTGATAAAATAAAATGCAAAATAAATGCATGTTTCCATCCACTGCCATTATACACGTTTAAGAGCTGAGAACATGTTAATCAACAGGTGGTGTTAATTTTGCAGTGGGTTGCAGAAAAATAGGGTGCAAAGAGATGATGTGTTTAAAAGTCTCCAGTACATCTAAAAATGGTGTGGAAATCATGACTGAAATATAAAATTAATAACATTTGTGTGTCATTTAATATTTAGATTTTTCTATGTTTCTCATTTTTGTTTCCACTCATGATTCTGTATGAGATCTCCATTTGAACTTATTACAAAGCTGCCACCAGATTTGCAGTTTGTGTTGGAATGCAGCACAGAGGCTTGTCAGCACCACTGCTTTCAAACAGGTAAAAGCAGGTGAATCCTGTCCAAAAACATCAAAAACTATATTGCTGTAGCGTTGTTTTTGTGTGAGGACCCCCGCTGGTTTGATGGACTTTCTTCTCAGAGATGTCTCTCCCTCTTGCTCTGGGAGTTTTTTATCTTTTTCCTTATGTCATTTTCTAAGTGAAGGCTACTCAAGTCCAAAAGAAATATGTATTTATTTCCTAGTCGATTGTTATTTAAGGTCCATTATAAAGCTGGAATGCTATGTAATCAGTGTTTTCGTGCAGCTCTGTTAATTAGTTAGGGTTCCTGTTTTAATGTCAATTAAATACCTTGGCTTTGATAATCCAAAGCATATGCTTTTGGTGTTGGTGTTCTGATGCACCGTCTGCAGCAACATTCTGCTCAGAGAGATACCAGTCAAGTTTTAGAGACCTACAAAGTCAGCTTTATAAGGTCAGAGAGGTAGTGCTGGCTTATGCTGTAGTCAGATGAGTTGGGAGTGACATATCTGCAACTGCCATAACCCAGTGGGTCAGAGCCAAAAGTCATCTTGTGCATAAATGAGACACAAGATGCAATTTTGATAAAATGAGACCAAGTGACACACTGGGAACAGGAAGGCTCTGTTAGGACTAAGCTTAAATTTGGTTTCGTACACAGTAGTTTCTTTAAAAAAAGTTAATCAAACTGAAAAAAATTAAAGGGTAATGAGCAAATCAAAATGACTTGTAAACTGTGTTAGTGTGTCAAGTGACTCTTAAGCAGGTCCACATTCAGCTAGGGTTTGATTTCATTATAACAATGTTTTCTGTCCTTCAGGACAGAAAACAACTCTAATACAGTTGGTGCAACGCGCCACACAGTAGATGTTCTATCTTGCTTGAAGTATTGGGGGATACACTGAAAGCATCAGTAAGTCAAAGTAACGTGTGGTCTGACAGATGGATTTGAGCAGCTATTCTTATCCCGGAGCAGCCGCCTGCCTATTACAATGCTCTCCTCTGCTCTAATCAACTGCTGCCCTATTTTCCAGCCACCTGCAGGGAGAGTGGAACCAGTTGGTGATTGAGGAGGGACTGAAGATTGAAGCGGGCAATAGTGCCACAAACCATTAGCCAGGAGACAGAGCTTAGGGAACGCCACTGACTTTGACTCTGTGTGTAACTATGTGTGTACACACACACACACACACACACACACACACACACACACACACACAGTCAGAGAATCTATTTAAAGTCAAACTTTAGTTTTATTCAAACCTTTTCATTATCACCTGGGGTCCTGATTTCAAAGGTCGTCTGTAACTGATGTGTGTAACGAAGTAGTATCTAACTCAGAAATGAATTACCTACAGAGTTTGGGTACTGAGTCATTAGAAAGTCTACTGAATAGAGAAAATGTCACCAAGCAAAATGCTATAATAATAAGTGTTAGTCATTTGCAATGCTTGGAAATAATTTGCCTTATGCTGCTGGTTGCTTGGTCACAGACACATCTAACCAGGAATTACAGCAGCGTGTTCAGTCAAGTTATTAGTATTGATCAGGAAGCTAAACAAACCCTCAAAGACATATTACTGTCATTTGTGCTGTGGTACATGAAGAATCCGGCTTAATGCCTCTTTACCGAGCAAGGTAAAAAACAAATAATCTGCCAACAGACCATTACCAATTAAAGTCCTATACATACACATATGAATTCTCTAACCAGGACTTCTTAGTGTATAAAGGAAAGTCAAATGTTCCAGGTCAAATGTCTGGTCAAATATATTCAAAGAAAATCATCATAAAACTTAAAATTGTTCTTTATTTTTTCTTCAAAGTGTGCTTACAGGTTCTGGGGTGTACTGAAAATTTAGGAAAGCTGAAAAGAAAAACTCACTTTGTCTCTAGAGGAATCTGTGTGAAGTTTGATAAATTCAGTTGGTTTAGTCTGTAAAGTACCAGCCTGAAAATAAAATCTCAAGTTAGAAAGGCCTGAGCTCACCAGACCTCTAAAGTCCTCCTCATCTCTGCTTGAGTAGCGTGGCACAGCCAACTATCTGACCATATATCTAAGCAATCCTTATTGATGCGGCATTACGGGTTATTTAAGGGTGTAGTCAGATTAGGCGACCCACAAACTGTACTTTGTTAAGTGTGGCTGCTGAGTAACAGTTTGTTTGTAAGTTTGAGAGAGACGAGAGGTCAAACGGATATTTTTTATTAGTCATTTATGAAACCTCCGACTTTCTCGAGTTATGAGAACCACACTGTTGAGAACGGTTTAGAAAGAAAGACAAGCATCGCTGCTCTTTCTCTGAAATGTCACTATTTTCTATGTTGTTGTGGATTTTTTTTTATCCATCTCTGGATCTAAAATGTATTTTCTGAAATGTCACAGTGCCTTCTGAAATTTTTGTCATTTTTATTTATTTATTTAGCTTTGGTATTTTGTTATTGTGTTTTCAACTTTAAGGTCACCATATTTTTATCCTCATTTCGTCCAGTTCACAACCACAGACAGCTTCCAGAAAAAATAGTTTAAATTTAGTTTAAAAATCAACCAATTGTTTGTTGTTGTTTTTTTTGTACCAATGCATTTTCTCAAGATGACCACAGATTTCATGCTTTTTTCCCCATTGGCTTAATAAAAGACAGAAATGCAGAGTGATCATAGACCACATAAGAAACTGTAAGTTGACTGAGTAACGTAATCTACATAAATTTGGACAGTTTGTTTAATTTATTGATCATGCAACAAATATTTGGTAGTTCTAGTTTTTCAAATGTGAGAAAAATATCAAAAAATAAATTTAAAAAAATAATAATAATATTATATATATATAATATATATATTATATTTTCTCCTTTCTCTTCTCTGACTGTGAAGGTACCATCTCATATACACATGCACAGGCGAAGTGACATAATACTGGTGACACTTTACGTTACTAAAAAGGTTAATAAAAGCCTTACAAGAAGTGTTACATCGAACATTTTGCAAATTTCCCACTTGTGGGACTAATAAAGGTTTATCTTATAAGGAGTAAGAGAGAGAAAGCAAGAATGAGAGGCCAACAGGGAAAGCAACGGAAAGCTCTGTCAGACTTTCAGTCATACAAACTAAAGATTGGTCTGTTGTCTCCAGTGCCGGATGTAGCTTTCTGAGTCAGGATTAGACTTGTGTCTGACCCAAATGTCAGGTAAGTGCATCCTTATTGGACACCTAAAGACATGGGTCATTTTATACTTCAAGGTTAAAAGAAAAATCACATATTAATACACATTATATAACATGATCTCTTGATGCAGCGTTTTGGGATATATCACATGATCAATTCTGAAAATAATGACAGGTTCCTGCCCTGGACACGGACTTAAAAACGTTAATTATGTAAGTATCATTAAGTAGTCCAAATATCACAAGTGAAAATATGGGTTTTGGGGTTCATTTTAAAATGTGGGAGAGTAGGGTAATGAAGCAGATGACACAAAAACACACAAATGTAATCCCCTTTCACTTTATAAATAGATGGTAATTCAGTACACAGCACCAGAGATTCACCAGACACTGCACACACAAACATGTATGTTATATGAAACACACAGAGGGGGTTGCTACACTTCAGCAAAGCCCCACAGTCATAGAGGTCAGCTGGAGCAGTGTAGTTTCTCTTACTGAGCCATACGTAGATACATAAACATTTATCATGTGTGTACATACAGTACATACGTGAACATGTAACCATGTGACTAAGCGTCTCCGTCTCCTCATTCCTGTACGGACCACATTACTGTCTAATAATAACTCAGCTGGAGCACTCAGGAGTTTCACAGGACATATTTATATCTTAATCAATGGATCAATACCCAGACCACAGCTGGACCTAACATATTGTCCCCATTTGTGTGTATAATTTCATAGGCCCTTTTTTATGGTAATTATGCTTGTGTGTTTGTGCCTGCATGTGTGGTCCCCCAGTCTCCTCATTAGCGTTCTCACTCAAAATGTCAGTGGCTCAGTATGCAGCATGACCCAAGGAAAAAGCATGGACAGTAGCTAATAAATTATTTTCCTGGTGTACTAATCTTCCTGCATGCAAGTTCAGTTATAGTATTATTCTGCAGTATTACACAATAAGGGGTTTTATGGATTATGTATTCAATAATGAAAATAGGTTATACTGTAAGTTATGCTATGAACTTGTTAAATGGACTAAAATATAAAAAAAATAATGTGTGTTGTCTTTGCTTGTACTACATCTATGTTAATTGTAAAGATTACACAAGAAAAAGGGTTTGGTTAGTAACATCAGGTCAATGGGTGCAGAGCATAAAACACCTCGCTGCCACTGACAAAGACATTTATACAGATTTATACAGCTTTTATGAAATAACAGCTGTTAGAAGAGACTGCATTGTAAAATAATGACTTGTAATAACTTCTGTTATTGTGAAAAACGGCAGGATCAAATTACATTTTACAATAATGAGTTTGAAAAAGATATTCACAATTTCAAGGTGACAACATGTAGTATATACAGTAGTGTCAGTATAATCCAAATTTATTCACATAATTCACATCACAGGTGTCATCAACTTACTAAATTTTAATGGATCTCTGTAATATTTATTGCAGTTAAAAGTTTGTATTAGAGTAAATATACTGTGAAGCAATTCTGATTTGCTCTTCCGCTAATCTCAGCAACTGAAAACAGAAGGCATTTCATTACAGAGAGCTACTGTATTAGACCAAATTAAGTAGCTCAGCTGTACCTAATAAAATGGTAATCATGGTGTACTGTAATACAATTACGCTCCTTAACATGCCATATATGTTCAAACTGGGTTATTGCAGATATACAAATGTAAGGATATATTCCAGTGTATAAATAATAAGACACTGCAGCACAGAAATGCAAAACTAAGGTCAACATATTCAAAAACATCTAGAATCAAGCAAGTTAAATCCATAGACAAAAACATGGAAAAATGAAGCCACCGCAGAAGTGCCTTAACTTTGCGTTCTATCAGGCCATCAGATGGCGATAGTTATGGTTGCAAAAAGAATTCAGGTCGTACAGAAGTCTGTGGGACAACAGCTTTCTGTCTTGACCTGTGTAATCACTTTTTTGCCATGCCTCAGCTTCTTATCTTGTTTTGCAAATCTTAGTCATACCACGTTTCAAAATGGAGAATTATCTGTGGTATGAAACTGCATATTCACTGCGTAACGAGTTGTCAATGACAACTCATTAGCCAGTGAGTGTGCAGTTTCACAGTCAGACCCGCCCCTCCTCGTCATATCCAGTATTTTGCAATCAAGATGGCGACAGAGTAAACATGCATCTCGACAGGACACAAACCAACGTCAGGGTAGCTACGTCCATCTCCTTCACCTAAACTAAACTTCAGCTTTCAGTAGTTAGAACGTGTCTGAAGTGGACATTCTTGAGCTTTGTGCTACATGTGATAAATGACAACTTTGTAAAATGTTCTGACCTGATTCTCCCGACATTTTGCCCAATTTAATGTGATGTACAAAATGTGGGCATAACTGAATGAGTTCCACTCCCCTCAAGAACTTCCAATCAAGGCATTTCTACTTTCTAGATATGGGTGACACTAAATTGCCCTCGTCCTACTCTTCAGTTTTATTCCACACAGAAAAATTGAACATACTTGCTTTCTTTCTTTCTTTCCTACACATGCTCAGTGAGTGAGACATAAGGCAGCTTCAGCAAAACCCCAAGCAAGGCCACAGCAACAACTTACTCCATTGAATAATGTAAATAACATTTGTAATTGTGGTGCCCTTGCATATGCTTGGTGAGTAATGTAAGAGTCCATGTGCGTACATGTGAAAGAGAGAGTAAGCATGTGAACGTCAGGTGATCCCTCATTACTGTGATTAATGATGCTAGCTGTGTGTGTGTGTGTGCGTGTGCGTGTGCGTGTGCGTGTTCGTGTGTAGTTATGGCTCCAGCTCTTGGGGCAATGAAGCCCATTGAGCATGCAGGGAAATGACCTTCCTCCACTGTGTGTGCATCAAGACCAAGCACACCTCCGTACACTTCTGTTCCTGTTTCCTCAAGAAGGAAATGGCCAGAGGAGTGTACTTTCTGCCCTCCAGCTTTTTTCACAGTAAACTTAGGAAAGCATTTGCCACTAAAAATAGCTCCAACATAATCAAATCTAATAACCTTTTTGGCATTTCAGCAATGAATGTGAGTGCATCTCTCTTCTTTGAAAGGAGTAATGGCTGCATAAGAGGCTCCATTCATATTGCATCAAACGTAATGACAATGAACAAGAAAGTCCAGATAGCTTTATTGGATTGATGTTCTGTCAGGAAAGGACAAGGTAGCCTAAAAGCATTAAGAGGAAATTCCTGACATTGCTCCTAGACAAGCTGTTTGGTTTCCCATATTTACAGGGCTGTTAAGTTTCACTTCAATGAAATCTGGTTGTAAAAATCGTATTTTACATCATCCAGCTACTGGAAGGCTGAATTACCAGTGGAGAAAAGAATCAATTACAAGAAAGGCAGTGCACAAGCATTAAAGACTTGAGTTAATGCACAAGTAAAGTACATTTGTTTGATACTTTATGATCACCACATTTCTGAATTCCTTCCATGATTCACAACAAGAATAGGAAAACCACCTCCTCCACCTCAACGATAAATATAACTTCTGATTAGACGGGTCCCGCGGTGTTTAATGTAAACTGAATGCATCACCCAGCAAATGAGAAAAGGCTGAGAATTAACATGTCAATGCAAAGAGAAAAATGTCACTGGGTGGTTTTAAAGGACCTTGATAATGCAATTATTTCACAATGTTACCACTAACAGCTTTAAATCGGCTACTAATGCATTATAATGGCTTATATTGTACCAGCATTAAAAAAAAAAAAAATATGGGGGCAAAAATCGATTCACTTTAAAGGAATAGCTATAAGACAACCCGCTCACTCACTCACTCACACACACACACAAAGCATGTATAATCCTGGCAAGACGCCCGCCAAATAATCTTCTTAGAGAATAAAATATTAAAATATGTTATGCAAGTCTCTTCCTGATCTCAATTGGGTACAAGTGTTCTGAGGCTTTGCTAGAATCAACATTTGTCTACAATCTGAGACTGACTTTCATTTTTCTGTTCTGTTTCTCTTCAACAAAGACAGCTGTGTCCATTTATGCATGAGTAGTACGATTGAGACAGCCCCTATGATACAGAAGAAAAAAAATCACAAGTGGAGGAAAAAAAAAAGGGATGGAAAAGAAAGTTGAGAGAAATAAGAGCAAACTACAAGGTGAAGAGGGAAATTAAGCAGTGGAGGGCGGGACTGGAAGAGAATAATCATCGTTTTTTGGTTCCAACATCCAGAAGGAGAAAGCTGATAGTCTGCAAGGAAGGGGTGATGCATTTAACCAGTAGGAGAGGAAAGTAGGAGTAAGATGAGAAGAGGCAGGACCTTATTAGATAACAAAAGCTCACCACACAGCAATGTCCAGTTATTGCATTACAAGTGAAATATCAATAAGTTGCTCATTAATTTCATCAAACATATTTTAACAATTGCAGAATAGAGACTGTTGGGGAAGTAACTGGTGCCCCACAAAACTCTCCTTTCTAAGTTACAGCATTACCATAAGAGAATAATTATAATAATTGTAGGAGCAAACTTAAAGAATAACAAAAATCAAGGATGTCTGAAGACTAAAATCTAAAAGTGATCCACTTGTCCAAGTATCATTTTATTGTTCATTTATCAAATGAACAATAAAAATCAAACAAGTTTTTAAATTCTGAAAGAAGTCCAGAATCCAACAGCCACAGGGTTAGCATTTTACAACTGAGTTAGAATTTTGAACATTTTGGATTTTGGCATCATGTCCTAGTTCATTTCTCTGGATCAGCCTCTATATTCATAAGAAGCCTGAGATACCTGGAATACTCCAACAGAAGCTTCTTCTGATTATCATCTTGCTAGAGGATGTATTCCAGTTAACTTAAAGCATGTAGGTGTAATCCAATAAATCCATCTGTGTTTAAAAGATGGCTCTAGCTAGCCACAATAACATAAGCAGGACCAGTGTTTTGAAGTCTCGATATTTTGGCCGGGACTTCATGATGTGACACATGACGAGGGGCTCCGTCTGAGAACCCAGAGACACTACTCACACTTGATTTGCCAATCACAAGGTAGCCATACCCCAAAGTATGACTGTTTTATGGCCTATTTTACTCTGAATGGTACCATAACTTACAAATATTAATATCTTGCTGTGTCAAAGAAGACTTAAAACTAGTGATTTAGACCATAAACTAATGAAGAAAATGGTTACTGGGATAATAGCAATCAAATCATACATAATCATAAATAATGTTAAAGACAGTACCTGTGGTACTTTTATCTTCAATTATTAATATTCTGGTAGACAACGTTCATGAGCGTGTTAGTGCTGGGTTCATCCTCAACAGACAAATATGGCATATTCACAAGCTGTCGATAAGTCTAAAGTTGGATTTTAGTCATATATAGAGGATAATGAAAAATGGCGTTAATTAACTAATTAACCCAGTAAATCACGTCGCTCTCAGACTGCTGGCTTACTTGTGGTTCCTAGGATATTTAAAGGTACAATAGGAGGCAGAGCCTTCAGCTTTCAGGCCCCTCTTCTGTGGAACCAGCTCCCAGTTTGGATTCAGGAGACAGACACCCTCTCTACATTTAAGATTAGACTTAAAACTTCCCTTTTTGATAAAGCTTATAGTTAGGGCTGGATCAGGTGAAAAAACCTAAGCTAAACCTAAAGCTAAAAATGGGTTTTCCTAAAGAAATGCAGAAACATACTAAACTATACAGAGAAAGAAATTACAAGTATTGTATAGTGTAAGAACCAAATATATAAAGGAATCAATTATAAATAAGTAAGATTCACATCGTTAACTAATGCTAGCAGAAAAAAGATTGCTTGGTTTACTGTAATCCACCCCAATAATCTGCTGCTCTTGGTAATACCATGGAAAACTGTGGTGTAACCCCACTACATTAACTCAAAAATACTGGTGTCCAGAATACAAAATTACAAGTCATGTGGGTTATCTATATAGAATAACAATAATTTCTAAGAATATTTCGTTGTGTTTACCCAAAGGAAGAGACTTGTCTTTTTTCTCCATTTCCCCTTTGCAGAAAGGTCTGAGCAGAGAATCATCACAGAGTATGTCCATAAACCGAGCTCTATTATCTCTACCGACTCATGAGACACGTGTACATGTGTACCTGACCCTGACCTCTCACCTCTCTGTGAAAGGAAGGAAAAGTTCAAATAGTATTATGTTCTGTGGATCAATACAGTATCATATGACAGCAAGGATCCTCAGGGTGACAGAAGATGGCTGTCTGATTCCTTTCTAACACCCTTCCAATGAATCAAGGCTGCTGGCTTTGATCTTCGCTCTAATCACTCAGGAATCTGAATGGAAGCTTAAATGTTTGAGTTACTGCTGATTTTACTCAGAGCAGTTTACAGTGCATAAGTTAGACGAATAAGCTAATGAACAGTAAGGAAGGCGAAGGCGCTAGTCCTCTGACAATAATCCCATGACCTAGCAACATCCTGTAAGAGAACAACACTCTGAAAAGGAATGAGACAAGATGAAAGGAGAGATGGAAAAGGGATTACTTTGAGGCTTATCGAGTAGGTGAAGTTTTTCTTGAAGCCTGAGTTTTCCACGGAAGATAAAGGATTATTTCTGATGTTCCGACTAAAGCGACAAGGTCGTACCACCAGTGGCAGAATAGAGGGAGAGAAAAACAAGACCTGGTGTCAAACTTGAGCCTAATTAGGGTATTTGCCCAGTCACTAAATGCTCCAGATCAATCTCCCAACATGTGGCCGGTGTGTTCCTAATGGTGGTACTGCTTAATATAGAGATAAGCTTCTTGTGTTGACAGCTACAGCCACTATCTGTCTCCATTAAGCTGGCTTGGCTCGTAGATTGGCTGTGATGAATGACTTCTTCTGTACTATTTTCCCATCTCTTTCCCCCCATGCGTACCTGCTACTTTTTTCTATTGTCTCCCACTTTTGCGCACTCACCATAAATCTGTGACACTCAAATGTATTTGGTGTTGATAAATTCATTTAACCTGGCCAAACACTGGGCATATTCTACCTTTCTTTACTTTCAAAAAATGCTACCAGACACATTTTATATGTTTAAATCCCACACGGTCCAAAGGCCAATCTCCCTCCATCTGATTTTTCATTTGAAGCCTTGTCCAATTTCCTGAGTGCAATTCACACCCTGAAACCAAAAAACGTAGGCACACTGGAGGAGAGTTATACCACATGGTGGCATGACAGCACAGCAGAACACTTAAGTATAAATGAAACTACAACATACCGCTGACAGACAGGAGTCAATGAAGCACCCTGCAGATGTTGAGTACCTTTGACTAACAAGGGCTGAACTGACTGAATTTATTTGAGCCCATCTCTAATCTGTAAGTTCGGTCCCTGAAGCATGGTTAGATGAAGATGGTCAGTTCAAATCAGTTTGGTCATTACTGCTGTGGGAAGCAGTCTGATTATATAATTAACAACTGAAAGTGAAAAATTGTTTAATGTTAATGAAAATGCCTCTGATAATTAGAGCAATAACAGAAAAGCCTGATATAAATTATAGTGTTATTTCTATTGGAAAAGCTGGTCCCTTCTACTTTGGTCACATTTTCTTTTCTTTCTCCTGCCCCTGTAATTCTGTTTAGTGATGCTGCTGCCACTGGCCAGCTATCTGCGTAGGTCCCATCAGGGTCAGGAGACACTATGAAATATCTGAAGTGGTGCACAAACACATACGCCATCCTGTCACCACATTTATTTGTTCATTACACAGTGGAGTGACTCATGCCTTGGAAACATTTCAACTCCTCCTCGTCTGGTTTACCAACTCATACTAAGCGTACGACATGCATTTATAGTATAGCTGCTGGATGAATATCATTCATATCACATCACAATCATGATGCATTGCATGATGCATACTCGGCCCTAAAAATCTTAGAGACATGGTGTCTAACCAGATACTTACTCTGGATGGCATTACCTTGGCCTCCAGTAACACTGTGAGGAATCTTGGAGTCATTTTTGACCAGGATATGTCCTTCAATGCGCATATTAAACAAATATGTAGGACTGCTTTCTTGCATTTGCGCAATATCGCTAAAATTAGAAACATCCCGTCTCAGGGTGATGCTGAAAAACTAGTTCATGCATTTATTACTTCTAGGCTGGACTATTGTAATTCATTATTATCAGGCTGTCCTAAAAACTCCCTGAAAAATCTTCAGATGATTCAAAATGCTGCAGCGAGAGTACCGACAGGGACTAGAAAGAGAGAGCATATTTCTCCCATATTGGCTTCTCTTCATTGGCTCCCTGTTAAATCCAGAATTGAATTTAAAATCCTTCTCCTTACA
>VUQS01037764.1:0-11159 GCA_015108495.1 Heterochromis multidens
CCATTCTTCAACCAGCATCTGTGACAAGTCAGCCATTGTGGTTCTGCTGGTCACTCTGGCACCAACAGAATGGTGAAGCTGATCCCACAAGTGTTCAATGGGGTTGAGGTCAGGACTGCATTCCATCCCCCTGAACATAATGTTCCTCCACATGTTCATGGTCATATTGTCCTGCAAACCTTGACTGCAAATCTGTAGGATGCCTATGACTCCCAAGTGCTGCCAGGGTGAAGAAACGGTTTTCTTGTGTTGTCGTCTTCTTGGGATGCCCACTTTGCGGCCTGTCTCTGACATCCCCTGTCATATGGAACTTGGCCTTCAATTTGGAGGTGGTACTAGGGCTCACTTCAAATAATGCTGCAACTTGCTTTTGCGGAACATCAGCTTGAAGTTGCGTTATGGCATGGATCGTATCCAGATCAGTCAAACGTGACATGCTTGGAGCAGACACCAACTGACCGCTGAAGCAGGGTCCATGCTCACAGGTGTTGACAATCAGCACCTGGGGTACCAGAAGCTCAAAACAAGAGTCAATATCAGAATAAGCTGTTTGGCATTGGCAGAGAAGATTTGGCAAGTTTTTCATGGGTGCAACCCACATACTCAATTCTGCTGCTCAACCCACAAATACATTTTCCTTACAAATGTGGCACCATTTAAGGGGAAATAAACAGGCTTTCCAACGGTATAAGATTTATTGCCAAGAAGCATTGTTACAGCAAAGAAATAATCAACCAAACACAAATTTTCTTACTTTTTGTGCTAAGTTTATATGCTTCCTGTAGTTTTACATTTAGATTCATATTAAGCATTTTTCAGTTTATTTTTTCTTAAAAGAAGGCAAAAAGTCAGATTGGTATGCTTCATTTCCAAAAGGTCAAACTTTTTCTTTAAGCATGCATCAATGTCAAATCGTTTTTCATATTTGTATGTCCTTGAGTAACATAAAACCTTCATTGAAGGCTTCACTTTAAGTCACTAATTTATATTTATAGAATTTCTCCTTGGAAGACAAGCCAACTAGAGCCACTGAAAATTTCAGACCAGCACTGACATACTAATTGAGAACGAGACTCACAGTGAATTTTTCACATAGAATCTTTTCACAGCAAAACATTCAACCTGAGCTGCTTCTAGCTTTCCTGTCTTTTAATCAGCAAATTCAATCTGTACTAATGTATTGATCCACATGGAGGCTTAAGTATTCTGTCTATGTAAAACATTACAATGTCTTAATTCAATTTTCCAGAGTGGTAAATATGCCAGCTTTTTTTCACTTTAAAGCTCAGCTTCTACCTTAGTGGTTTAATTATGTTCCTTTTTGTCGAAATTTCTACCTGCAAAAACTAACATGAATAGCTTCACAGCTGTGATGTAATTATTGTGTCATTCCAATTACTGGGAGGCTTTTGTGTCTCCCAAAGGGGAGTCTGATCACAGCTGAGCAGAACATCACCCGAAAAAAGAAAAAAAAAGTTTACTTTGGTTTGATGTTAATTCTGAACAAAATGCAGACCACAGGACGTCGACAAACCAAACCTACGCAGAAGTTTGCAGGAAAGGAAAACAAGCATGCTGAGGTTGAGGGTCAGGCTAGAAAAGCAGAATCATTCTGTCATAGCATTTTATTTACTCTGCCCACATGGTTAGAGTTGTTGATGTTTTAAGTGGGAGCAGAAGGATTTTCAGTCCTTGTGAAAAGATGACAGTAGAGACTCATTGCCCAAAGAGCAGTGTCTGTTTATTCCAGATAAATCTTGCCCACCCTCCAGCATCATTTTATATTAATTTGAAGTGGTAGATTTTTATTTAAAAGAAGGAAAAAAAAAAAAGCTGAGAGAGAATGTTCAAATTAAATGCTGAATATTTAATGCCATTCTTATGTTGGGCTTTCCAATTTATTATGCAATTATTTGATATGAAGCCTTTCTTTTGAAACACAGCCATTTCATTTCAATATGGCATAGCCGTCGAATACAGCTGTTAAAGCAAGGTCTTTTCTTGGATCCCAAATTATATTACATTGACAATTACAAATTATATCTGCCAGGAAGTCTTTACAGATGGGTGGAGGGTCACTAGACTTTAAACAGTAGGTAAATTAAATTTCATAGGCTGTCCAACCTGCATTTTTTTTAAAAATTACATATTAACATTTTACAATCTTGTTCGAGAATGAGACAGATGATATGAGAGCAGTTGTGGAAAAATGAAGCCAGACAACTTTGTTGTTTTACATCAAGAAAAAAAGTTACAAACTGCTTGGATGACTGCACTTACGGAACATACACATCGTCAGTGTAATCCTTTCCCCAGAACAATGTTGTTGATGCAGATCTGGCTGTCGGTGACATGCAGAGAATGTTTTGCATTCATTCCTGTGCGAATTGGTGTCAAAAAGCCTTGGAGGCTTCTTAATCCGTCTACATCAAAATAGGACACGTTTCCCATAAATTACAATGGTGTACTTGCATAATTATTGTGGCCCCATGTTACATAAACAACTGCATGATGCTTGAGTGAATATGTATAAGGTTTGACTTAAAGGTGGATTTTGAAGGGTGCTGTAGGAGTCTGTCTGATAACCGTGTGCTTATTGCACTTGCACTGGGGATGGCTATAATCATTTTTTTCACATTAATACTGGCTTACAACCACTTGAATATAACAGGTGCTGCTAGTAGTGATGAACCTGTTTAGAACAGTCACTGGATTCTGTAGCAGGTTTCAGTGCAGAACAGTTCAGAGCATTGAAATTATGATTTTATGGCATGACAAATTCAAATGAAGAAGATACTGTAACATAAGCAGGTATGCAATAACTTGTGGTGAAGCCATGTAGTCATGAGCCACAACTTAAATAGGAGACTGATAAAAGTATTTATAAACTCTAATGGGGACTATAATTTAGAAATGAATTTTGAAAGTATTCAATAAGATTTGAAACTAGCTTTTAGGACTATAAACTGAGGAAGTTTTTTTTTTCTGCGATAATAGATCAAGTGAACAATAATAGAATTTTCGCATAGACCACAATCTGACATCTATTTGCAACAGAGGAGTCGCCCCTTTGTTGGCAAATAGAAAAAGTAAAGCACTTCTGCATTGGTTTCTATTTTCAGATCTCAAAGTCACAACTACATTGCATCTGGAAAGTGTTCACAGCGCTTGACTTGTTCCACATTTTGTCATGTTACAGCCTTATTCCAAAATGGATTAAATTCATTGTTCACCTCAAAATTCAACACACAATACCCCATAATGACAAAGTGAAAAAAGTTTGCTTGAAATTCTTGCAAATTTATTAAAAATCAAAAACTAAAATATAAAATGTAAGCACCTTTGACAGCAAATACAGCCTCAAGTCTTTTTGAATATGATGCTAGAAGATGTTTGTTTTTTATTGTTAATAAATTTGCAAGAATTTCAAGCAAATATATTTCAATTTGTCATTACGGGGTATTGTGTGTCGAATTTTGAGGTGAACAATGATTCCAACAATTAATCCATTTTGGAATAAGGCTGTAACATGACAAAATGTGGAACAAGTGAAGTACTGTGAATACTTTAACCCTTGATTATACTTTCCAAGTCCTGGAGTATTGCCACGTTCCAGTTACCTTGGAAGTGGGATGTCAGATCTCGGTAGTGACGTCAGTTCCAAGTTAGTGCGTTCCAGTAGTAAAGTTGGAGAAGCACGCAAAACAGGATTTGTTGTGCTTCTTAGCAAGGTAGAACCCCTCATGTATCAATAGCAATAAAGTATAATACTATATACTGGATTATTATGTGGGTGTTATAGTTTCTGCATCCGTGTATCTGCTAGGGTTTGAGTGATGTAAAAAGTGAATGTGAGGCTCTGTGAGGATATCCATGTACCTGCCAATTTTTTGTGACTCGTCCACAGAGACTTGTATTGCATTGCTATGCATGCACCCTTCAGGATGACTTCAAAGGAGTATAACAGGAATGACTACTGGCTGCGATGTCTCCAGCTGTCTGTGTTTGCTGCAGAGTATAATTCCCCCTTTAAGAAGAGTGTAAGCACAGGCTAGGGAGGAGTGAGGACATTTGTGCTTGATCACATTACAAGGCAACCATGCCCAGTGTGTATGGCCTTATTTACAGTCTATGATCTCAAGCCAGTCCAAGATTGCCTTTATCCACAACCTTTAGCCAATAGGGGCTGCAAAAGGGCGTAACATGTTTTACATGAATAATACATTTAAATTTAACAAATGTCTTATTTTGCTTTCCTTTATATTGTAATAAAAACCCTATAATCCCCTATAACATCAACTCTAAATTGGTTTATTTATGCCTTAACCCGAGTGACTTACCTTAACTTCCGTGAATAGACCAACATTTTGAGATATAAACCCACTGTATTTGCTTAGAGTTAAATAAGAAAATATAACCCTCTCTCACATGTGTATGAGCCTTGAGCGCTGGCTCTGTCTAAAATTCACTAAGTGACACATTAGTAATCTGCACACAACTAAATGTAAAAAAATCATTCTGGATTTATGAGGCGTTATTTGCTTTAACTAGTTCTTGGTGAATGGTGGTGAAGCAGAGACCTTCAGAGGTTTTATGATACTTAAGGTTGCCAGGCAACCAGCGATGACTCTTAATCTTTTATTAAGTAACCAAAAAAATCCCATGCCATGTGATAACTAAATTACAATATGAAGGTTTTAAAGGAAAGACCTTGTGTTCCTTTGGTTAATCTCATCACAAGACAAATTTGTGTTATGTTGTATTATATTATGTACTGACAGTCTATGGACACAATTCATGTATGCAACATCTCTTCGTCTCTGTATTTGTGTACATGCCCTTTATCCAATTTCAAGGAGTTTGCAGCAGCACACAGTCAATGTCAGGGCACAGCTGGAGCATTTTAAGTCCACTGCAGATATTTATTTGATGAGCATTAATGCTACAATACCATTACTCAAGAACATATCCTCCCTCAGAAGTGTCAGGCTGGGGGGATTGATCTGTTTCATTTCTGATATGTCCCTCTTACCTTGCGGCAGCTGGTATTATATGTTACTGTCATTCTCAAATTACTAATTTATGCTGTGTTTATGCGTCTTACCAAGCAATGTCAATCCCCAGGCTTTCCAGGGAACCTGATAGGTGTCCCTCTCTGAACAGCTTTATGAAAATCAGCCACCTCATAAGCAATGCAGAAAAGCATGACAGATTTTTGTATAATTACTTGTCTACAAGGAGAAATCCAGAAAATACTGGCATGCATCATTAGCTGTAGATACGCAGATCCAGTCTCAGATTCATAATTTGCAGTAATAATGCTCATCAAGGTTTGCTTTCTTTTTTTTTAACTGATTAATTTTTACCATAATTATCCTTCTAGGAAAAACAGCATATTGTTAAAATGCTGGTTGTTTGGATGGTTGCTCAAGATGCCCTATTTTTATCTGCTGCAGTCTTCCCTATGGTTAAAGCAAAATGGAAAACCTAAATCTTTATTGGTTTTATTTTATCAAGCATATTCATTTTGCTAGTTTGCTGGAAAAGGTTATAGATATTTTGATGATTTTCACTGGCACCACTGAGTGAACCTCATGACACCTTGTTGAATAGTGGGATAATGGATGCTGGTAGGTGCCACTTAGAAATAGATAGGACCTTACTCACACTGACGCGAAACACACATCTGCAGGCTGAGTCCATACATTATTTCTAGGGTGACAAACACAGAGACATGCAGTTTTTTGCAGTGTACTAAATTTCAAGCACTTTATTTATATCCATCAAGCTAATTAGTGTGCACAGATCCAAATACTGAGAGGTTCTTACAATGTTTGGACAATTATAAATACATAAAGCACCATCTGCTCTACACTGCCAGGCTACCAGTGGCAGCTGAGATGGAGCAAAATACTGCCAACTACCTACTTAGATCTGGGTTATCATCATATGAATTTATAGGCTGTTGCAAAATACAGTGATTTATGGCAACTAAACCTTGAGAGTTACAGCCCCCAGACAGCTTAAATAAGTTGTTTCTTAAGGATACTTTCTACATAAACACTTTAACAATAGCTGAATCCCCCCCAATGTTAACCAGTTTATTAAAGCATGGAAATGCATTGTAAGTACACAATAGAGCTCTCTTTGTGCTTAATAATCATTTCTCTTATAAATAATAAATGAACTTGCAGGAGCATCAAAAGGAGGCATTGTAAAACACACAGGGAAAAGGCACCAACATTGTAGTTAAAGTATCCATGTAAATGCTCCAGTTGCAGGGTACAGATGATATTGTATGATGGATCTCATTTAACTCTCAATCCAACTCTCAACTTACAGTATATGACGTTATTCTATGTTGCTTTGCATATTCAGACTCTTGGGTATGTATTTCATATTTTAACTTTAATCACACCCAATATAGAATACCCACTAGTTTTTAACCCAGTAGTGCTACATTATTGCAGCATCATGTTTCCATTTCAATTATACTGTATTTACTCTACAATTTTTATTTTGCAGTCATTCGATTCTATTCATATTTTATTAGCACACACTCAGTGACCATTTTATTTGGTGCCCTTAATTCATTAATGCAAATATCTAATTGGCCAATCACATGGCCGCAACCCAATGCATTTAGACATGTAGACATGGTCAAGATGACCTGCTGAAGTTCAAACTGAGTATCAAAATGAGGAAGATGGTTGACTTCATGAGGAGGAAGTCTGACCTGCAGCCCATCTGCATCAATGGGGAGTGCATAGAGAGGGTGCCCAGCTTCAAGTTCCTGGGTGTTCACATGGACGCAGACCTCCAATGGAGATCTAGCACCTCAGAGGTTGTGAAGAAGGCCCAGCAGCGTCTCTACTTTCTGAGGATCCTCAGGAGGATCAACCTGAAGATGGAGCTGCTGACCGTCTTCTACCACTGCTCCTTTGAGAGTGTGCTGACGTATTGCATCTCTGTGTGGTTCTCAAGCTGCACTATGGCACACAAGAAGGCACTACAAAGGGTCATTAACATCGCCCAGAAAATCACTGGCCACACTGTTCCCTCCCTGAAGGACCTCTACAGCACCCACTGTCTCAAAAGGGCACGCAGCATCTTGCGGGACTGCATATACCTAGGACACCGGGTGTTTAAGCTGCTGCCCTCTGGCAGGAGATTTAGGGCTTCACCGACAAATAGACTCAGGGACAGATTAGCAATAGCCCCAATCAATGCTAATACCTGACATGATCTGATTAGCTCCTTTTACTTTTGTACATGTATATATATATATATATTTTATCTCTGCACATATTATTACATTTTATTTTCTGCACATATTGCATATTTTATTCTGTATATATGTTATTTATTGTGATTACTGCTTGCCTTTCTTTTAGCACTGATGTGAGACAGTACTCCAATTTTGTTGTGCTATTGTACAAAGTATGACAATGCAATGACAAGAAAGAGTTAAAGTTAAAAAGTGATTTAAGCGTGGCATGGTTGTTGGTGGCAGACAGACTGATCTGAGTATTTCAGAAACTGCTGATCTACTGTGATTTTCCCCCACAACCATCTCTAGGGTTTACGGAGAATGGTTTGAAAAACAGAAAATATCCAGTGAGCAGCAGTTCTCTGGGCAAAAATGCTGCCCAGAGTTTGATGAGTGCTTCAAACTGATGGGAAGTTAAAAGTAACACACACAAAAAAAACCACTCACTCACTACAGCCAAAGTATGCAGAAGAGCATTTCTGAAAGCACAACACATTGAACCTTGAAGCAGATGGGCTACAGCAGCAGAAGACTGCACTAGTGCCACTCCTGTAAGCTTAAAACAAGAAACTAAAGGTTCTGGAAACAACCAGAATGTTTCCAGCACCTTGTTGAATCTATGCCACAAAGAATTAAAGGAGTTCTGAAGGCTTAGAAGACCCAACCTGTACATCATTCAACATATTTATGATCTTTCTTAATTTAAATAATGCAACTTATGTGTTATTGATTGTAAATATATTTATTATTGTACAACATATAAATAAAGTGACTGCTGACTGTAGCTTTCAATAAGCAAGGTGCAGCACCTTCACAGCCAAGAGCCAAAGAGAATATCTGCACCATCTTTGGTTGGCCTTTATAGTATGTTGTCCATGCCTATCATTGCTTTTAAAGTGATACACCCTGTTCACTGTTCACTTTCCAAGTGATTTCAATGGACCTTTTACATCCTACAATGGATTTAAAAGGTCTAGAAAAGTCCACAAAACTCAACTAAAATCTGATGGAGATCTTCCAGCTTTCAAACAGAGGAAAACAACACTATAAAGGACATGATAGTGAAGGAAGACTGGCACAAAAATGACTTATGAGAAGACCTTCAAACAGTAAGTGCATATTTTCGTTTTCATTGCATTGTGTCGGTTGCCATGTCACATAGATATGACATGAAGAAAAAAATATAGATCTGTATTTTTTTCTTTTCTCCTGGACAGTTACCCACAGGCCTGCTATTTCACTCTTGCATATTGTCATTTTCAGCGTTTTGATGAGCTAAGTGTAATGTGATGGCCGCTGTATCTTTGCCTTCATAGCCCCATTTCTGTCACGGCTGGCGCTGTGTGGCAGCAGAGTGAGGACCCGAATGCAGAACTCGCAAAAATAAAAAAAATACAAACATAAACCTCTGGCATGGCAGGACAAACCAGGAACCTGGAACACGAGAAGAAAACATGGAACTTGGAACTAGAAACATGGAAGAACATGGAGCACACAGCGAGGAAACATGACGACGACACGACAAGGAACTGAGGAAAACTGAGGGTTTAAATACACACATGAACTCACACAAGGAACTCAAAGAATATACTATAACTGAAACCAAGAACAGACTAAACATGAAACCAGAACTAAGAATATATAATATAACCCCCCCACCAAAGGGCCAACTCCAGACGGCCCAACAAGAACAAAGTCCAACCAGACCCGGGTGGGTGGAGGTGGCCTGGAAGGAGGGACTGAAACCAAACAGGACCAGAAACAAAAACAAGGAGCACAATAGTCCAAAACAGCCCTGGGGGTCCGCCTGACCTCAGGGCAAAACTCAGGTGCAGTGACCAGCAGCAGAGACGATGAAGCAATTCTGGAGGCCGGCCGCGGGGCCAGCGGCAGAGATGGTGAAACTCTGGAGGCTGGCCGTGGGGACAGTGGCAAAGACGGTAAAATTCTGGGGGCCCGACTGGCGTAATGGAGGCAACGGAACACCTCCGGTGGCATGGGAGGTGGCTGGTGACGGCGATGGGAGGGGCTGGGGAGGAGCAGGGAACCTTGGAAGGTTGGGGAACATAGAAAAACTTGAAAGCTCGGAGAACACAGGGAACCTTGGAGGCTGTGGCTGTGTAGGGCTCACAGCTGACTCCTCCTGAGACTGAGGCTGGTGGTGAAGCCTAGCCCCCCTCACTCTGGGGACCGGAACAAGTGCAGACTGGGCCCTAGCCACCCTCACCCTCGGAACTGGGAAGAGTGTAGGGATTGGCTGAGCCCTTGCTGAGCCCCCCTGGGAGCAGGCACAGGCCGGACCACAGCCGCCCTCCCCCTGGGAATGGGCACAGGTACAGGGACTTGCTGGGTCCTGGGCACCCTAACTCTAGGGGCAGGCATGGGTGCAGGGACAGGCCAGACACCAGCCGCTCCCACCCAAGGAACTGGTATGGGTGCAGGAGCTGGCAGGGTCTCAGCTGTCCTCACCTGGGGAACCGACATGGGTGCAGGGACTGACCAGACACCTGCTGCCCCCACCCAAGGAACTGGTACAGGTGCAGAGGTTGGCTGGGTCTCGCTTTCCCTCACTCTGGGAACTGGGTTGAGTGCAGGAGCTGACTGGACACCAGCTGTCCCCACCTGAGGAGTATATACAGGTGCCGGAACAGGCTGGGCCCTAACCATCCTCACCCTGGGAACAGAAATGGGTGCAGGCTTAGGAGTGGCATCAGGGGAAACAGTCACTGGGAGTACAGCTGGTGGTGTATAAACAGTTTTTATGGGTGCAGGTTGTGAAATGTAAACATTCTCTGGAAGAATCAGCCCAGGAACATACTCAGTCTCGGATAAAGCTAGCATACTATTAATGGACTGATTGAGCTGGCTGGGGAACATGATGAATAGTTCCTGGCTGAGATACACAGTGAATGGACCCAGAGTCAGAAACCCAATGAACAGTCTTTGAGAGAGGAACAAAATTAACAGTCTCTGGTTGTGCTGGCCATGGAATATTGCAAACAGTCTCTGGTATGACCTCCCTAGATATGGAACACAGAGTTTCATTATTAGCCGGCTCAGACATAGAACAAAATGCTTTATTAAATACCGGCTCAAAAACACAAGATGCTTTCTAGTTTTCAGAGAGCCCGATCCGCAACGAGGAACAAAAGCAGACTGAGGCAATAAATACAAACACAGGGTAACGAGAGGATGGGAAACAGGTGGGAACACAGCAGGAACCAATGAGGGGTAATGAGACAGAGGAAGTTAAACTGAACACAACACACAAGAGAACACAGACTACCAAAGTAAAACACGAGAACAGAAACGCCGACTTGACACTGAGACCAAAAGGTAAGGTAAACGCAGGGGCAAGACTGACACAGGAGACTAACATACGAGGATGGGGAACCAAACTAAGAAAACCAAGAACAAAATGCTAGAACAAACACTCAGGATATCCATCCATCCATCCATCCATTTTCTTCCGCTTATCCGAGGCCGGGTCGCGGGGGCAGCAGCCCAAGCAGAGAAACCCAGACCTCCCTCACCCCAGCCACCTCCTCTAGCTTATCCGGGGGAACACCGAGGCGTTCCCAGGCCAGCCGAGAGATATAATCTCTCCAGCGTGTCCTGGGCCTGCCCCGGGGCCTCCTCCCGGTGGGACATGCCCGGAACACCCCCCCCAGAAGGCGTCCAGGAGGCATCCTCATCAGATGCCCGAACCATCTCAACTGGCTCCTTTCGATATGGAGGAGTAGCGGCTCTACTCTGAGCCCCTCCCGGATGGCTGAGCTCCTCACCCTATCTCTAAGGGAGAGGCCAGCCACCCGTCGGAGAAAGCTCATTTCTGCCGCTTGTATCCGCGATCTCGTTCTTTCGGTCACTACCCAGAGCTCGTGACCAT